>JAQQSK010007533.1:0-13941 GCA_028658325.1 Potorous gilbertii | reverse complement strand
GGCATATTGGTGATAGGGGAAATTAGAATGCTGGTTGTATTGGGGTGGGGGGAGGGGACAACTGGGGAGAAAATTGGGAACCCAAAATTTTGTGAAAATGAATGTAAAAAGTTAAATAAATAAATTTATATATATATATATATATATATATATATATATATATATCACAGAGGCAGAACTCTGTTGCTTTGCCCATACTCATATCTAGGTTGCAGTCATGGGTGGTGGTCCCAAGGTGAGGAGAAGCACTAGCATACCAGAGCTTGCAGCCATATTGTAATGGGGAACCTCCTCACAGTTCCAAGGCAGAAAAGAGTGCTTATGATCATTCATAAACCCACAGCAGGTCAGGAGAGGAATAATCTCTTCTCCTCAGATCATACCATCTTGGAAGAAGTGAAAACATACAGGTCCCTAGAAGTATCTCTAAAAATAGCTGCACAAAACCTCTGAATCTTGGGACAGTGTGCCCTCCACCCTAGAAGGAGAGCCCTACTTTAACAAAGAATTAAAAGTTAGGTAATAGGAAATGAACAAACAATAGAAAAACAATCTGACCATAGGAAGTTACTATGGTGACAAGGAAGACCAAGACACACACACACACACACACACACACACACACACACACACTCAGAAGATAACAAAGTCAAAACTCATACATCCAAAGCCTCCAAGAAAAATATGAATTGGTCTAAGGCCATGGAAGAGTTCAAAAAGGATTTTGAAAATCAAATAATAAACATAAATGAAAAATTGGGAAGAGAAATATCAATGATAACTGAAAATCATTTAAAAAATGAGTCAATAGCTTGGTAAAGGAGACACAAAAAATATCCTCAAAAAACAGACTAGGCCAAAAGGTAAAAGAGGTCCACAAAGCCAATGAGGTGAAGAGTACCTTTAAAAAAACGGAATTGGTCAAATGGAAAAGAAAGTCCAAAAACTTACTGAAGATAATAATTTCTTAAAAATTAGAATTGAGCAAATAAAAACTAATGATTTTATGAGAAACAATAAAACAAAACCAAAAAAATGAAAAATATAGAAGACAATGTGAAACATCTTATTGGAAAAACAACTGACTCAGAAAATAGATTCAGGAGACATCATTTTTAAATTATTGGACTACCTGAAGGTCATATCAGAAAAAAGAGCCTAGAAAACACCTTTCAAGAAATTATCAAGGAAAATTGCTCTAATATTCTAGAACAAGAAGGTAAAATAGAAATTGAAAAAAATCCATTCATCATCCCCTCAAAGAGATGCCTAAATGAAAACTGCTAGGAATATTATAGCAAAATTCCAGAGTTCCCAAATTAAGAAGAAAATATTAGAACAAGCTAGAAAGAAATAATTCAAGTATGGCAGAGCCACAATCAGGATAATATAACATTTAACAGCTTCTACATCAAAGGATCAGAGGGCTTGTCATATGGTATTCTGCAGGGCAAAAAAGCTAGGATTACAACTAAGAAACACCTACCCAGAAAAACTGTGTGTAGACAATCAGGGGTAAAAGTGGACATTCAATGAGGTAGAGGACTTTCAAGCATTCTTGATGAAAAGACCAGAGCTGAATAGAAAATTTGAGTTTCCAATATGAGACTGAAGAGAAGCACAAAAAGGTAAACAGGAAAGGGAAATCATAAGGGACTTAATAAAGTTAAACTTTTTACATTCCTACTTGGAAAGATGATACTTGGAACTCATTAAAACTTTATCCTTATCAGGGCATTTAGGAATGTATAGACAAATGGCACAAGTATGAGCTGAATTTGAAGGGATGATATAAAAAAAATTAACAGGTAAAAGAGTAATGTACTGGGAGAAAGAGAAAGGGAGAGGTAGAAATGGGGTAAATTATCTCACATGAAAGAGTCAGGAAAAAGTTTTTACAGTAGTGGGGAAAGGGGGAAGATGAAGGGAGTGAGTGAACCTTACTCTCTTCAGAACTGACTCAAAGAAGGAATAACATACACAGTCAATTGGGTAGAGAAATCTATCTTACCGTATAGGAAAGAAGGAGGGGAAAAGAATAACAGAAAGAGGGGAGCAGTGCCAGAAGGGAAGGCAGATTGGGACAGGGGGTAGTAAAAGGCAAAGCACTTTTGAGGAGAGACTGGGTAAAAGAATGAGTAGAGAATAAAAATGGAGGAACAAGATGAAGGAAAATACAGTTAGCATTAGTTATTGTGAAAAAAATTTCTAAGAAAATTTCTCTGATAAAAGCCTCATTTCTCCACCATAGAGAGAAGTGAGAGAGAGAAGTGAGACAAATTTATAAAAATAAATCATTCCCCAATTGATAAATGATAAAAACATGAACAATTTTCAGATGATGTAATCAGTTATCTCTAACCATATGAAAAAATGCTCTAATTCATTATCGATTGAAGAAATGCCAATAAAACAATTCTGAGGCACTACTTCAGGCCTATTAGATTGGCTAATAGGAAAGAAAAGGAAAATTACAAATGTTGGAGGGTTTGTGGGGAAAAGGAAATATTAATGCACTTTTGGGGAAGTTGTGAACTGGTTCAACCATTCTGGAAGGCAATTTGGCAATTTGGAACACCATGCACATACCTTTTGACCAAGCAATATCACTACTAAGTCTCTATCCCACATGAGACAAAAAACAAAAGGAAAAGGAAGCATAGTACAAAAAATATTTATCGTACCTCTTTTTGAGTGACAAATTGGAAATTGAGGGGATGTCTCTCAATTGTGAAAAGACTAAACAAATTGTGGTATGTGATTATGATGGGATACTATTTGCTATAAAAAAATGAGTGGAATGCTCTCAGAAAAACCTAGAAAGACTTACATGAGCTGACGCAAAGCAAAATGTACTGCCTACAAAGTAACTGCAATACTGTAAGTTGATCAGTTGTGAAAGAGTTAGTGATTATCAGCAATAGAATGATCTAAGACAGCTCTGAAAGACTTATGATCAAAAAATGATATTCATCCTCAGAGAGAGGACTGGTAATGTCTGGATACAGACTGGAGCACACTTTCTTTACTTTCTTTATTTTTTTGAGTTTTTTGTCTATGCTTTCTTTCCCAATATGAATGTTGTAGAAATGTTTTGTATGATTACATATTTATGACCTATATCAAATTATTTGACTTCTCAATGGGATTGGGGGTGGGAAGAGCGGAAGGGAGAAAATATAGAACTCAAAAATTTTAAAAACAAATGTCAAATGCTAAACAAAAAACAAAAATGTCATGTTCCTGAATGCTGTATTTTTTCTTTCAGAGATTTCATACAAAAGGAGTTAGTCCATATTTAAGTCTAGTCTATACTACTGTAATTGCTTCATTTTTCAACATCGAATAAATTCATTTTCAACTTGTATTAAATTAGCATGAGGATTTAATAGCAAATATAAATGTCTCTCTCTCTCTCTCTCTCTCTCTCTCTCTCTCTCTATATATATATATATATATATATATATATATATATATACCCTATGCTATATAAGTACTGTATGTATGTGTTATATGTACAAATAGGCTATGCTATATATATTCTATATATAATATATGCTCTATATGTTCCACACATTATACATAAACATATTCTGTTACACATACTCTATATATGCTACATCATTATACATATGTGTGTGTCAACACAAATAGTATGTACATTCATATATTTATGTGTATATATATTCATGTATACATATTTATGTGCATGTATGCACATACATATACATATCCCTTTGTATTTTAAAATACACTTTCCTCACAATAGCTGTTGAAAGAGGTGAGCAGTGTAAGTATTATATCTTGATTTTACAGACGAGTAACCTCACTGTGGTCTTATTCTGATGCCTAGAGGAGATTCTGTATTCTTGAAGGCATCAACTCATTCAACTACAAGTTTTGGCAGATTCTAATAAGCTAGACAGGATTTGAATACAGCTTGGTAATGTTACATTTGACATCTGAGGCTAAATTAGTTAACTTGCAGAATTTCTTCAAAAAACTACTAGAAAGTGATTCACTGTTAAACCACAGTATCTTAAAGACCACCTACTAAATTATAAAACTTTCTATTTGCATCCATCAAGGGAAGAACTCACACCCAAGCAATCAAAGCTCTTTGAAACATTAAAGTGTCAGTGAGAGAACTGAAGCTCAGACTTGCCCGTTGATGCACACAGTAGGTAAGTAAAACCACTAAATCTCCTAAAGGCAAGTCCAGAGTTCTTTCCATCTAGACCACACTGAATACCATGAGTATCTTATCTCTAACAGCTCCATTCTCTACTTCCCAATTTGTCATACTCCTGCTTAGAGTCTGGCCAAAGTCATTTTACACAGCTTCTGATTCCATCTGTTGAAGATTAAATTCAGCTGCTACTGGAAATTCAGGTATTAACTTCATCTTTCACACATTTCTGCTACTCATTGTAAATCCTAAATGTCCTTAAATGGCTCTTGGTTTTTCCTGGATGGGGATCTCTCCTAATGTATGCAGTTTCAAGCCTCTGTTATCACCCTCAGACAATCTGGAAGCTGACTTTGAAAGTAGAAGTCATCAGAGCAGTAGCCATGGTAGATGATGCAAAACTGGAAAGGCCCCATGTTGACAAATAGCATGGTAAAGTAGAGAGAGTGCTAGAATTGAACTCAGAAGACCTGAATTCAAATCCAGTCTCACAAGCTTTGATAGCTATGGGATTATTGAAAAGTTCTTTGAACCTCAGTTTCCTTATCTGTAAAATGAAGATAATGCTATCTGTAAAAGTGCATCTTTCCCAGCATTATTATGATATTCAAATGAATAATGTATGCAAAATATTTTGCAAACCTTACAATGCAATATGAATTTAATCTTGAACAGGGTGTATTTTTTCTTTTTGCCTTTTTCCTTTCTTTTTGAATACAGTTGACATAAATGGACCTCCATTATTTAATATTTAATATTCTGAGGACTGCAGCATAGATGACTAAAATAACTGCTTTTTTCTTTAGTAAAAAAAAATTTTTAATATAAATTCATCTTTTACTGGCTCATTGAAATCACCTCTGGGTCAATCTAGTAGCAGGAAGGCAATTAGAAATAATCTACTCCTCACCATGTTCCTATGTGATTTTGATGTAACTTGGAGATTTTGAACATTTGGCATAGCTGCATCTATTCAAAATATTCTTAAATTTGAGGGAATCAATGGTATATTGGGACAATTTTGAGCAATAATTCTATCTGTGACAATGGTAGGGTTCCAATAGAGTTTGTTTCTTGAATTTTTAAGGATCTTTGTAATACATGGATTTGTCATGTATTTTATGAACAACAATGAATTTTTAGCACCTCATTCTTGCCACTAAATCATATCTTGCTCAATATCCAATAGATGCTGAAGTTTTTGCACCTTGTAGTAACGTTCTACACAGTTTCTATTATTTCTTTGTCTTATCTTCATTGGTCAATAAGTTCAGGATCCTTAATGACAACCAATCTGTCTTTACTACTAGAAGTAATCTGGTTCCGAATTGTCATCATAAATCCCACATTTCTATAAACAAATCCACATGATTCAGCCTTTGTTTGACAATACTTGCTTGTCAACATATTGCAGGTTGTGTTCATGTAGATGTGACCCTTGGAGGCTTTTTCACTCCATTCTTGGTTATGAGCCATTTCATAAGGCTACATGCAGAGTCTAAGAACTTTGTTCTGTTTTATAAATCTATTGGCATGCCCTGGTTGTCAGACTTTACTTTGGCTCAGAGAACTGATGTCTGCTTGTTCCACAAGTATTTCTGTAAATTTCTGAAAATATCTATCATTCCTTTCATTTTTTTTATTAGTGTTATTGTTCCATGGCTACTTTAAGGTGACCAGATTCTGTATTCTGCTAATATTGTACAGACTTTTGCTAGAAAACTTTTGAAATCAGAGTTCATTTTTTATTGTTCCAAAAGTCTGTGTAAAGACTGAGATTATATGGATGCTAATTGTTTCAAATGTGCTTCTCATTGGGCTTGGATTTCATGATTCCAATAAGTCTTTTAACATATACTACAACTTTCTTCTGAATAGCTAAATGGCACAGTGGATACAGGATGGGACCTGGACTCGAGGACCAAAATTTAAATATGGTCTTTGACACGTACAATATTATGACCTTGCAAAAGACTTGACCTCTATGTGCCTCAATTTTAGTATCTCTAAAATGGGTATAATAATAGTGTCTCCCTTGCAGGGTTGTTGTAAAGATCAGATGACATAATATTTTAGAGGTCACTAAATGTTGAAGTATATAGAGTACGGTGCTGGAGTCAGGAAGATCTCCATTCAAATCTGGCCACAAAAATACTAATTGCATGACCCTCAGTTTCATTATCTATGAAATCAGAACAATAATATTACCTACTGGCCAGTATTGTTATGAGCATAAAATGAGATATTTGTAAAATGTTTTGCCAAATGTAAGGGTTATATAAGTGCTTGCTATTTAATTATCATTAAGATGATGACGACGACCATGATGAATGCTCAACACCTCTGTTGGAAATCAAGGTATCCATAAGTATCACCTCCATCACCATAAGATCATTCTGATTGACCTCCAGATTCAGATTCAAAGACTTCAGTTTCAAACTCTCCTTAGTATATATTAAGAATTGTACACTCAAACCTCAAGGATATTTTGATATCTCTAGAAAAATATGCTTTTAAATGTGTTTGAAGTAGAACCATTAAGCTAGATGTTATCTATATACATCAAGTGATTAGCAAGATGTTTTGACTCATCTCATTCTTTGACTTGGAAGCCATATTCACTTCTATTTAGGAAAAATGATAATCAATCTAAAGATAAGCAGACCCTAAATATTTAAACTATATCCCTGAGAGAAGACACATTTAATTTGCTCTTGGCATTATTTAGTTAGTGGTATATATTAAATAAGGGAGCTAAGTGGCCCAGTGGATAGAGTTGTTGGTCTGGAGTCAGGAAGATGTGAGTTCAAATTTGACCTGACACTTACTAGCTGTGTGACCATAGGCAAGTCACTTAACTCTGCCTCACTTTTCTCATGTGCAAAATGAACTGGGAAAAAAATGGCAAACCACTCTAGTATCTTTGCTGAGAAAAACCCACAGCTAGATACAAGTGAAAATGTCTAAGCAACAACAATGCATTAGACAACAATTTTCTATAAACAGGTCATATGCTCTAGAATTCTCAGTATATGTGAACCTATTTTGTGTATTTGTATGCTTGACTAAGTCATAAGTAAAGAAATTGGTCAAAGATTTTATAATAATCAATTTCAAAAGTATAAATATGTCAATACTTTCCGGTGACTTGTTCGATAATTACAGAATCAGAAAGCTGCTTTTTATACCTCTAGGACTTACTGGCACACCCTTTGTTCTTTGTTCAATATGTTCTTATCTTGTAAAGGATTTTACAAGGTTGGTTTTTTTAAGTGATACAATCTGCTAGTGGTAGATAAATAAATAATTGGCTGATATTTGGAGGAGTCAGTAGTGTTCTCATCTTCCATCTTCTGGTAAGAGATATGTGATGTCTTAGGTTAAGAAAAGTGAGATCTCATTTGTATCTGGAGAAGCTGGTAAAGTACTGTGCTCTTAATATATGGGGCACTGTGAAGTGTTTGAACTAATAACTATGGACCTTAATTGGCCCTGCTGCTCTCCAGTTTTATAGAGCAGATCATTCATTCATCTGATTTGAAATAACTGTTCAATTGTTCATATTAACAGTGTACAGGCTCTGGTTCACATTAAATCCAACACGAGTTTCTGTTTTGTTGGACTTCTTGAAACCATATAGATGATAAGACATTTTCCATATCCTCTTCAAGGGTTCTCTCTTGCCTCTATTTTCTTTGCTTCTCAAGCATCTGCTCTAAATACTTTGATTGATATTGAATTGCATATTTTGTTCCATGTGCTGTTTTTACTTTATGCATTGCATCTATGCATCTTTTGAAATTCCTCATCATCCTATAAGACATTATCATCACCTCCTCTCTGATTGGAGGCTGGGGCTCCAAACCTCTATTTAAAGCATTACTCTGGGACATTCCTAACTTCATCATGTCTTGGGGTCTTGTATCATCTTCTCTCCTGCTCCTCTGTCATTTATCCCCACTTTTCTGCTTTCTTTTGTATGTTGTCTTTCCTCCACTAGATTGTAAGTTTCTTGAGGGCAGAAACTATCTTTTTTGTGTATTTTTATTGCCAGTGCTTGGCACAGTACGTATCCCATAACAAGCACTTAATAAATGTTCAGACTCTTCAATTGTTAATTAAAGATATATGGGATTTGAGGCATACTTTTATTTCTAAGATTTCCATTCTGTATATATTTTTCATTGCTTTTATTTGAGCAACTTGGATTCAGATTTTCTACAGGGCGTATCGGGTAGATTTTGATGTACTCTTCCACTGCTCTTCAATGGTCCTGCAAGTCATTTCTGTTATGATGGCGTTTGAATTCTGTCTTTAGCAATGTTCTTTGATAGCTCTCCCTTTCCTTCTATGATTCTTATCATGAAAATTAGTGCCACATATAATGTTCTTTGCAAGTTCTGAAATATCTTTACACTTTCTGTCCAATATTATGAGAGAAAGTTATGAGAGATGGTTATGGCAAATGGCAGCTTCCTTGAATTACTCTTTTTTGGTGTAACTAATCTGCTAGTTAGTTTCATGACACCAAACTCAAAAAGGGCTTATCAAAATTCAACTCAAATAAGGACCATTTCCTTCCCAAAGTTATTTGAGATATCAATCAGTATTGTTGTCAACCACTTGCTTTTTAGATATAATTTCTGGTGTTTGTATTAAGTGAATACCTTCAGTGACACTGAGACCTGCTAAAGATCTTACCTTGAAAAGGCCAAGGACTGGCACTGCATCCTGAGCCATCTTTAGTTGCACTGATCCATATCTGGCCACTGGACATAGAGGGCTCTGGAGGAGAAAGTGTGGCTGGTGACTTTGCACAGTTGTCCCTCATTTAAATCCAATTTATTTGCATGTCATGGCATCACCTCCCTGATGTCATGGAATTCTTCAAGAATGAAGGACAAACATCAACTTTCAGTGATCTCAGCTTCTTCAATTTCCCCCTATTCAGATTTTAATCAGTTCTCAATTTAATCTATTTCATCTGATCTTGTCTTCAAGATAAAATTATTTCTGATGTTTTCCCTCCACTAATCAGCAATACATTGTCCTGAGATTTGGAGCTCATTGAAAAATCTCATTGAAAAAAAAAGTATGAAACCCTGTCCTATAATAATATAATACCTATTTCCAACATCTTTATGATGTGGTCCTGCAGCATAATAAAAGCATCCATTTCATTAGTCCATTAAATGTGGACATTTCCTCTTTAGTGGTCTTCTCTCTTGAAGCATTTCCAGCAGATGGGATGGTGGCATTTCTTCTTTGTCCTAGTTTATCTTGCCCTCTTGTTGTAACAGAAAAAAGAGAGTTCCACTCACTCTTCTAGCTCCTGCATAAAGCTTATCATCAAGAAGTTTAATAAAACCTATCTTTGAAACCTATGAAAACCCTCTATTTCATCAACTCTTAACACATATTGCATGGGATACTGATCCCACCAACAGCATCACCAGAGCTCAATTTAACATCATTTAAAGAGTTCTCTCAGAACTTCAAAAGAACCACAGTGGTCCCAGAGCACACCAAATTCCCCCTGCACATTCCCCTAGTTGGTGTTCCCCTACTCTGCCACTTCCCTTACCCCATATGGATGGCAGATTTGGCTTCGAGGAGATTATTGTTAATAATGACAACTGATAAAAACATAATGAAAACTACTTTCTAGCCATCCCTAATTTACTTATATAGTCTATTGACCTCTAAATAAATAACATAACTTAAAAATATTAAACAAAAATAAAACATGTTAAAATTAGCAGATTATTTACAAGTTCAGGAATTTAACAGTAGGTTTAGGCCAGAATCTCTCCTTTAAATTACAGGAAAGTGTTAGTTTTTTCTTGTTTTTCTTTTTCCCCACTAAGTAACACAGGATAAACTCCTAGTCCAAATATTATTTTCAGAGGGACCTCCATCACTGATACAAAAAATATGAAAAAATTAGAGTGGCAAGTTCAGGTATTAACCTGAATAGTCGAGCTAAAACATTATGTTTATTTATTGGATTTCCTTTAGTTTGATAGGATGGCACCATCAAAATATCCTCTAGGTTCATTTCTATCATTTAAAAAGAGATATTCAACAGTTTGTGCATACAGTCTGAACAGCTAGAATGAATACTAACTCTGTGTAGTTGAAAGGATTTCTGGTTTGTTTCAACTTGAAAGTGATTTAATAGGAGGCCCACAGAGAAAAATCTGTCTCAGTAATCAAATTATAACAAGTAAGGATTAAAAGTATTAAGAAGTTTAAGCAAACTTTTTAGCTGCCCTGATTTTTTGGGGTCATTTGAAGTTGGCTGTGGGAATAAGTACAACAAAATTATAAGAAGAAAAAACTAGGGAGAGGCAAAAGCTGAACAAGTTTTTTGGGTTCCTCATATGTCTCTAGCAACAATGTTTTTTAAACACTTGGGTTTGGCAATACCATGGGAGTCTTTTGCCAAGCCCTCTTCTCAAACAGTTCCCTCCTCTCCTTAATTCCTAAATCCATGTGCATTTTAAAGGTAAATTTAGTTTACATATTTCTGATTCATTTACACTTAACTCATCAGATCATTGCACAGTGACAGGCACTAACTGTTGGAGAGAGTTTATGATCTTTTTAAAGAGGCCTTTTGGCCCATTTTTCTTTCTTAGAAACAGGAAGCCACTTTGGCCAAAAGCAAACAAGGTTAAACCCAAAGTGTTCGATCTGAGCTTGAAATTTAGAAACCACAGGTCCAAATGGGTCCCAAACTTGGCAAAATATTTTCTATCTTCTATTGGAAGGGTAAGGGGGGAGGAAACTATGATATGTTACAGATATGCATAAAAATTGTTACTCTTTGCTTTCTGTTACAATAGTAATGGTTTTATACCCATAAGATCCCAAAGTATTTTTTAAACATATACTATCAACTTCAGAAAAATGCGTTGCCATAAGTATCTCCCTTTATAAAGTTCACACTTCACAATGGCTGAGAATTTGCTCTTTGCTAAAATCTCAGGATCATTCAGCAGCAAGGAATCTCAAAAGATTATTTGGTCAAATCCACAAGTCTCAAGGAAGTTCAATGCCCAAGCTATGAAAGATTGCTGACTGTCCCATCTTTACTTATCTACAGGGATAAAGATTCCATGACCTTCCTTGTATGTTAAGAGCTAACAAGATTAAACTCATTATTTGTTATCCCAGCAGAGAGGCAGGGCAGTTGAACTATGGGAGCAAGAAGGCTGCCAAAATCCCTAACAAGGTCATCAGCTTTTCCACCACTAAGTCTGCCTTTAAGCAGCAGATAAAAAGAGGGAGGGCTCAGGTCTCTAGTTGGGTATTCCAAAACTAGCTCTTATACTTGATCTTTAGAACTAATTACACTAGAAGGAGACATTACAAGAGAAGCAGGTGAGACCTCTTTGTGGCAGAGTAATATAGCAGTGTCTAGTTACTTAGTGGTTGTTCCTAAGTTGCTCCCCTGCATTTTGTGGAAAAGTCTTGTGCATTAGTCTTTGCTGCTAGCTGCCTGAGGTCTTGGGCACAGACAGCCTGAAGACTTGGGAGATGAATATTCTGTCCAAGGCCAAGAATAACTAATTATATCCTTGACAATATCTTTTAAGGTTCTTCAGGATTATGTCAACTATATCTGAGTCAGAGGTTATAAGTCACTGACTTCATATTAGTTAGGAAAAAGAAACTCATCTCTTCATTGACAGGAATGATGTTGTCAATATCAAAAGTGATTAAAATTAAATGAAATCATAATAGAGACAGTAATGCCAGAATTCAGGGGCAAAGTTGAAAGGCTAGTATGGGATCTGGTGTACAAAAATCTAAACTCCTAGACCTCTAGAGGACCATAAGAAGTAGAGCAACACCTAAACCATCTTAAAAATACTGTTGCTTGTCATAGTTTTCAGTATCTCAAACAATGGAAACCGTCATCTCCTCTAATGACCTGTTGAAGTGATAAATTATTCTTATGGCCAAGAAAATTATTTTTCATCTAACTGAATACATCTGATTTTTTAAATCCCTTTGTTTTAAACTTTTTCTTCCTCTCCCTTTGTGGAAGAAGAGAAAAAAACTATTAAATATTCTTTCATAATCCTTCAAATACTTGAAGACAATTATTTTGGTAAATTTCATTCTTATTTGGATCAAACAACACTTCATTCATGCATTCAACAAACATCAATTTCCGGACTACTATATTCAAGGCACTTTCCTAGAGAGTGGGCAAAAGGGGAAAGGAAAATTGAATCCTATCTATCAATTCAGTTTTAACCTTCATTTGACCCATTTTCAATGACTTTACATGACTTTTGCTTCTCAGTTACTTCTCAATATGTTTTTTACAAAATGTGTTCTGAATTAAACCCATGGTTCTAAGCCTCACATAGCAGAAAGTATGACTTCCTAGCTCTCAATCTCTCTAGGCCTCAACTTCCTATCTATGAAATGGGAAAATTGTCTATGTTAGAGAATTTCATAGGCCCCTTTCAGATCTTAAAGAAATAACCCTGTCATATCTTTGAGAACACAGTAACAAATTCACCAACATCCATTTATTAAGTGCCTAACCCACGGGTCAGGCACTCAACAAATGCTTTGGATACAATGAAAGGGAGATAGTCTCTTATTAAGTCTTCCATTTTATCAGAGAGAGATAGAATATTTACAGATAAATATGGGATGTATATACAAAAAATACACAGTGATCAGTTGGTAAGAGGACTCTCAGCCATACTTGAGGTGAGTCTAGAAGAGAGGGAGGAATTTCAAAAGATAAAGCTTAAGAGAAACATTTTAGTCATTGAGAATAGTTTTCACAAAGGCAGAGGCAGTGGGAAAACAGTAAGTAGACCAGTTTACCAGGAAGTAAAGGGCATGAGGAGTAATGTATAACCAATTTGAAAAAATAGACTGGAGTAGGCTTGAGAAAGACTTTAAATGATAACCAGAGATTAAAAGTTGTATTTTAAGCTGAAATTAATGAAAAACTACTAAAATTTCTTGAACAGAAGAGTAACATAATCAGACCTGCACAGTAGGAATATCACTTTGGCAACTGTATGGAAGATAGATTGGAAATGGGGGTAACTGGATTGAGGGATGGCTCAGAGGGATGGCAAAGGTACCCCAGAGGGGAGCGGAGTCCTGTCCTGCCCAGCACTCCCCTCCCCCCCAGCCCGGGCCGCGGAGCTCTGCCCAGCCACGCGGCACTGAGAGGAGCGAGCAGAGCCCAGCAGGCGTCAGGAACCTGAATCTCCGGCGACCACGAAGGTCTCTCCACCCACAGACGCACAGGTCAGTGAGAGAGACGGGCTGAGAGGGGAGCGGGGGATCTCCGGGACTCGGACCCCCTGGGAGGCCATGGCTGCGGCAGAGGCAGCTACAGGCAGAGCAGGCTGGAGCTCCATCACTGCTCCATTACAAAAGTTCTCGGCATAAACCCCCTGAGGGAACTGAGCCTGAGAGGCGGCCCTGCCCCCACCTGAGAACCAGCAGATAAGCCCCCATTGAAGAGCAGTCAGGCCTGCTGCCAAAAGCCCTGAGGCTGGGGAGCAGCATTTGAATCCCAGACCCCAAGCACTAGCTCAGCGGATCTAAGCCAGGGGGGTGGAGAGGACTCTCAAAAGTCAAGTAACTGGCTGGGAAAATGCCCAGAAAAGGGAAAAAAACTAAGACCATAGAAGGTTATTTTTTGGTGACCAGAGGATTGCGCCATTCCTCTCTGAGGACGACGAAGAGATATGCTTACCATCAGG
>JAQQSK010007532.1:0-13941 GCA_028658325.1 Potorous gilbertii | reverse complement strand
TGGAGTGGGAGGAGAGAGGGTGAAATGGAATGGGATAAATTATCTCTCATAGATGAGGCAGGCTGGAGTCTCCTTAATGGAGGGAAAAAGAGAGCTGGGAGAAAAAAAAACATGAAGTTTACTCTCATCACATTTGACTAAAGGAAGCAATCAAATCCACAATCATTTTGGTATGAAAACCTATCTTACAACACAGGAAATTGGGGGAGAAGGAGATAAGCAGGGTGGGAGGGATGATGGAAGGGAGAGCAATGGAAGGAGGGAGCAATTTGAAGTCAACACTCGGGGAGGGACAGGATCAAAAGAGAGAATAGAAACAATGGGGAGCAGGATAGGATGGAGGGAAATATAGTTAGTCTTACACAATACGACTATTATGGAAGTCATTTGCAAAACTACACAGATATGGCCTACATTGAATTGCCTGCCTTCCCAAAGGGAATGGGTGGGGAGGGAGGGATGGGGAGAAACTGGAACTTAAAGTTTTAGGATCAACTGTTGAGTATTGTTCTTGCTACTAGGAAATAAAAAATACAGATAATGAAAAAAAGAAAAGAAAAGAAAAGTAGAATTCAGTAAATGGGAAAAGAGGTACAAAAACTCACAAAAGAAAATAATTCTTTAAAAATCAGAATTGGACAAGTGGAAGTTAATGATTCCATGAGACATGAAGAAGCAATACAACAAAATCAAAAAAATGAAAATTAGAAGAAAATATGAGATAACTCACTAGGAAAAACAACTGACCTGGAAAGCAGATCAAGAAGAGATATTTTAAGAATGATTGGACTAATTGAAAACTATGATAAAAAAAAACCAGCATAGACATCATCTTTCAAGAAACTATCAAAAGGATTCTAGGAAGATGATGGAGTAAGTCGGAAAATTCCAAGCTCTCAAGATTTCCACCCACAAAACAGATAAAATAGCACCTCAGGGTGAAAAAACTGTATACAAAAATAAATAAAATGAGGGGCATAACAGGGGAGAACTAAAGATCTGGGGCAAGAGGCACCATTCCCCATACCCCCAGGACTAGGAGTGATCATAAAAGCTAAAACAAACACACACACACACACACACACACACACACACACACACACACACACGCAATGCATAGGCAAAGGAGAAAGAATTCAACCCCAGAAGGTTATTATGGCAATAGAGAAGACTAAGGTTCATCTTCAGAGGAGGCTACTGAAAACAAAGAAACCCTCTTCTACCACAGATTAATGTCAACTGGTCACCTGCCCCAAAAGAATTTACAGAAGCACTTAAAAACGACTTTAAAAATCAAATGTGAGAAATTGAAGAAAAACTAAAAAGAAAAAATAAGAACAATCCAAGAAAAACAAGAAAATTATAAAAAGAAAATAAATCAATTAGAAAGGGAGATCCAGAGTCCTTTTTAAATTAAATTTATTTATTTAACTTTTAACATTCATTTTCACAAAATTTTGGGTCCCAAATTTTCTCCCCATTTGTCCCCTTCCCCCACCCCAAAACACTGAGCATTCTAATTGCCCCTATCACCAATCTGCCCTCTCTTCTATCATCTCTCCCTTCCTTTGCCCCCATCTTCTCTTTTGTCCTATAGAGCCAGATAACTTTCTATACCCCATTACCTGTATTTCTTATTTCCTAGTAGCAAGAACAGTATGGGTTGGGCTCTGCTCCAGGTCCAGTGCATGATGGACCTTTCACATGCGTTTTTCAGGTCTCTCAGGAACAGATATCTTCTCTACTCCATTGTTCTGTGACTTCTGCTGCTCCAGAATTTGTTGGGAGTTCTTCTTTACAGGTATTTTATGGGCTGTGGGTTGAGAGCTACCATATGTGTATCTTTCTACTCTGCTATCTTGGCTCCACCCCTGATCCAGAGTCATAAGGAAGAAAATGACACCTTGAAAATTGAAATTGAGCAATGTGGAGTTAGTGAAGTTAAGAGACTAAGAAATAATTAAACAAAATATAAAAAATGAAAAAAAAGAGAAAGTGAAATATCATAAGAAAAAAACTGATCTGGAGAACAGATCAAGAAGAGAAAACATAAGAATAATCAGACTACCTGAAAGCTATGGTCAAAAAAAAAGAATCTTAATACATTAGTTTGAGAAATAATTAAATAAATTGTCCGGAAGCATTAGAATAAGGTGGAAAAGTAGAAACAGAAAAGAATCCGTCACCACTTGAAAGAGATGCTATGAGGAAAACTCATAAAAATATTATAGTCAAATTCTGAAATTATGTTTTATTAATAATAATTATATTTTAAATAAAAATAGTGAGTTAAAAGAAAAGAAAAACAATTTAAATATGATGGTGCAACAATTAGAATCACACAAGACCTAGCAGCAGAGAAACTAAAGGAATGTTGGTCTAGGAACAGTATATATTGAAGAGCAAAAGAGTGGGGGTTCCAGGTGAAAATACACTCAACATAGTTAAGCATAATCTTGAATGGAAAAAAAAAATGGACATTTGATCAACTATCCCACTTTCCAGACTTTAAAAAAGCTGAACTTAATAGAAGCTTTGATCTACAAGAACCAAGAGAAATAAGGTACATACCAAAGACTGATTACAAAGGATTCAATAAGGATATACCATTTACTTTTTATATATGTAAAATGTATGTCCAAGATTGTCATTAGTAATTGGGTAGTTCATAAGAAAGACTGTGGTAGACCTGAGTAAGATATGACTTTTAAAATCAAAATCATTTAGGAATAGCTAAAAAGAGTAATTATTGTATAGAAATGAGGTGAAAGAGGAAGCATCAACACAAAAGAATTAGATGAGGGAGGAAAGCTTGTAGTGTTGGTAACCTACTTCCACTGGGAATGAGTTTAAGAGGGAACAATACATACGTATATAAATACATACATACATATGCACATGTATATGTGTGTGTAGAGAGACTTTTACATATATATATATAAATGAAGAGAGTATAAAAGTCTAAATTCAGAAGATAAAACAATAAGGGAATAGGGAGGGAGAGAGGAAAAAGGAGGGATCTCTAGAGGAGAGGGGAAGGGAATAGGTTAAAGGGGGTATAGAAAGGTATTTAAATCAATGGGATTGGAAAGATAAAAGAAGGGTTTCTTAGGAAGATAAGGGAATAGATTATAGAAGGTTACAGAAGGGCGTTTAGATTTATGGGAATGGGAAGCTCGGGGAAAGATCTTTAGAGACGGGGTAGGCTAAGTAATAGAAGTGCAGGGTAGCAGGTAGAGGTAAAGTTAAAGAGTCAGGAGAGAAAGGAATTAAGAGATATGGACAAACAAAAACAAGATTAAGAGTAGAATTTGTTAGGGAAAATATATGTTTATACATATATATGTATATGTATGTGTGTGTGTGTGTGTGTGTGTGTGTGTGTGTACACATCTGAATCTCTATATAAGTATAGCCACACTTAATTGTACACTTCTGGAGGCAAGAGTCAGGAAGAGGGAACAAAAAACAAAGTAAAAGAGCATAGCAGAAAACAAGAAAACTTACAAGGAAGTAAAGAAAAGATGGATAGCTCTCAACACAACATGTAGTATTTATCATACAAGCTTTCTTGAAATGAAAATTTATCATTCCATATTTTGAATTCTCTCGCGTTCTGCTATGCACATGCCATGCTTTTTTTTATCCTACTTTGTATTTGTTTCAATAATTAAGCTCATGATTTCTTTTCTTTTCTCTATTCTGTATATGTGTTCTAGTGTTTGACACTAATATTAAAATTAAAAAGAAATTATAAAGGAAAACTGGCCTTATGTTCTAAAACCAGAGAGTAAAGTAGAAATTAAAATGTCACTGATTGTCTCCTGAAAAGGAGCTCAGGTTGAAAACTCCCAAGAGTATATAGTCCAATTCCAGAACTGCCAGGCCAAGAAGAAAATTTGCAAGCAGCCAGAAAGAAATAATTCAAATATCATGGAGCCACAGTCAGGATAATACAAGATTTAGCAGCTTGTACATTAAGGATTAGAGGGCTTAGAATATGATATTTCAGAGGTTAGAGGAGCTAGGACTACAATCAAGAATCATCTACCCAACAAAACTGAGCAGAATCCTTCAGGGGAAAAAGTAGACATTCAAAGAAATAGGAGATTTTCAAGTATTACTGATGAAAAGATCAGGGCTAAGTAGAAAATGTGCTTTTAAATAGAAGACTCAAAAGAAACATAAAAAGGTAAACTTGAAAGATGAATCATAAGAAATTCAATAAAGCTAAACTGTTAACATTCCTACATGGGAAGAATATACTTTCAATTTTAAGAACTTTCTCACTATTAGGGAAGTTAGAAGGAATACTCATAGACAGAATTCACAGTTTTGAGTTGAATATCATGGAATAATCTCTAAAAAGATGAAATTAAGGGGAGATAAAGAAAAATGTGCTAGGACAAAGGGAGAGATAGAATGCAATAAAATATCTCACATCAAGGAGGTATGAAAGAACTTTTACAGTGGAGAAGATGAACATTGCTTGAACCTTCCTTTCATTGGGATTTGCTGAAAGATGGAATAACATGCACAAAAAGTTGGGTATAGAAATTTATCTTACCTACAGAAAAGTAAGAGGGGAAGGGAATAAGAGAAGTCAGAGGCCTGATAGACAGGAGAGTGGACTGAGGGAGGTGGCAATCAAAAAGAAAACACTTTTGAAGATAGGGTGAAAGAAGAGAGAAAGACAAATAAGAGGAAAATAGGATGGAGGGAAATACAATTAGACTTTATAACTGAAAAAATTATTGTATCTTTGACAAAGGTCTCATTTCTCAAATATATGAAGAAATGAGTCTTATAAGAATACAAGTTATTCTTTAATTGATAAATGTCAAAGGATACAAAGAGGCAGCTTTCAGACAAAGTATTCAAACTTATCCATAATGATATAAAAAAATTGCTCTAAATCACTATTGATTAGAAAAAAGCAAATTAAAACAACTCTGAGATATCACACCTTCCCTATCAAATTGGCTAATATGACAGGAAAGGAAAATGCAAATGTTGAAGGGATGTGAAGAAATTGAGACACTGTTGGTAGAGTTGTGAACTGATTCAATCAATCTGGAGAGGGATTTGGAACTGTGCCCAAAGGGTTATAAAAACTATGCATACCCTTTGACCCAATAATACCACTACCAAGTCTGTAACCCAAAGAGATTTAAGAAAAAAGGGGACAAAAGACCTACATATACAAAAAAATATTTATAGTGGCAAAGAATTGAAAATTGAGAGGATGCCTACAAGGGGAATGCCTGGCCAAGTTATGGTATAGGATTGTGATGGACTACTTTTGTGCTTTTGTAAGACATGATGAGCAGGATGCTCTCAGAAAAACCTAGGAAGACTTACATGAACTGATGCAAAGTAAACTGAGCAGAACCAGAACAGTATATACAGTCACAGTGATACTATATGATGATCAACTGATAATGACCTACCTATTCTTAGCAATACAAAGATCTAGGACAACTCTAAAGATGTATAATGAAAAGTGATATCCATTTCAGGGAAAGAAGTAGAGGAATCTGAATACAGATTGAAACATTATTTTAAAACTTTTATTTTTCTTGGACTTTTTTGGTCTGCATTTTCTTTTTACAGTGTGACTAATAAGGAAATATATTTTACATGATTACACAGGAATAACATAGGAAATTGCTTACCTTCTCAATGAGGGAGAAAGGAAGGAAAGGAAGGAGAAAATCTGGAGTGCAAAATTTTTAAAAATATATTTAAAAATTGTTTTTACATGTAACAGTGGGGAAATAAAATATAAAATATTAAAAAATATAATTACTAAGATAGTTTCAGAAAAGCCTGGAAAGACTTGAATGAAAATGATGCAAAGAGAAGTGAGCTTAACCAGGAGAATGGTATATACAGTAATAGTAACATTGTACAATGATCAACTATGAATGACTTAGCTATTCTCAGCAGTACAGTAATCCAAGAAAATGTGAAGGATTTATGGTGGGACATGTTATCCATCTGCAGAAAAAGAGGTGACAGAGTCTGAATGCAGATCAAAACATACTTTTATTTTTCTTGGGGATTTTTTTGTCTGTGTTTTCTTTCACAACATGACCTATTCTTGTTTTGGCTGCATTTCTTGGTGTTGCATGGCCTGAAGGCATGCACAGTGCAAAGTGTGCGTGTTTTGCATGCAGAGCCAAGGTTTTAGAGAATTTGCTACCAGAAACTCTTCAGATTCATTATGCATTTAATTTTTGATCGTTGCACATTCAGAAACCTCTTACTATTGCCAAATTTCTCATGACCCCATATGGGGTCTTGACTCATAGTTTTAGAAGGTGCTGCTCTAGACCTTCCACTGTGAGACCAAGATAGGGCCAGTAAGGTAGGGGAGATGGTAAAACAGTAAACTAGGTGAGATTGTGACAACCAAGAGATTGGAGAGATCACCAGAAACATTCATTATGCATTGATCATGTCATTCTCCATCTTAAAATCTAAACACCAATAGGTTAACGTTCAACTTTTATCCTCTACTGATAAAAGATGGGTAGAACTGGATCTAGAGTCAAGACAGTGAAAAAAATTGACTTTTTCTAGGCATCTTGGACACATCTTTTCTTTCTGGGTTTTAGTTTCCTCCTTTATAATTTAAGAAAGATGCATAATCTCTAAGGTTTCTCCTGGCTCTAAATTTATCATCATACAAAACTATGACCGTTTGACCCCAACGTGATGACCTCTAGTACACTAAAGCACTAGGTGACTACAAATAGTGGTCTCCCCATCCAGGACATATATACCACTGTGTTGTTAAGAAAAAACAACCGAAACTCAGCAGAGCCAAAAGTCACATGTGTAGGTAAAACATGAGATATACCTTGCACCAGGTTAGATTTACTCTCTAAGATATAATCAGAATTGTTTCACAGAAGATTTTAACTTCTAATATGGCAGAGGGGGAAGAAAGTAGTGGTAGAGAGGGAAGGTGGGCAGAGGCCAGTCTACCAGAGATGTTGGGAAAGAGGACTCCTATCCTGGTCAGGAGATTAGGTTGAGTATTCTCTATGACTCTTTTAAATTTAAGATTATATAATTATATGATTCTAGGACTCTATAGTGGAGTTTGGAGTTTCATTTTTCAGCAGTGAAAAATTGCTTTCTTTAAAAAAAAAGAGTAGATGCACCTTTAAATCAATTGTAGTCATAAGGCAAAAACCTAACTTTGGTTAGATGAATTTTTCTCCCCTTTTTCATGCCTTTTAAGAAACTTCAGTCATTTCTAGATATGCTGCCCTGCCCTCACCCCCAACCCCAGTAAACCTTCCCTTGTCACAAAGGAAAACGGCTTAGCAAGGTCAGCCAATAATGCAAACATATATGACTGGTTTATAACGTTGTGTGCATAGAACAGCCCGTCTCTTTACTGAAAAAAGGAACATGTGTTTCATTCTCTGTTTCCTGGGACTGTGATTATTCATTATAATTAATTTGATTGCAGCTTCCTCTGAGTTTGGTTTGATTTACATTGTTATATTCATCATGCCTATTGTTCCCAGTAAAAAATGTTTCTATGTTTCTCAGAAATCCTCAAAACCATTATTTAGTATGGTAAATAATCTATTAAATTCACATACTAAAACTTGTTCAAATTTTCCATAATCACTGGACACATATTTTATTTTCATTGCTTGGAGGAGTGCTTCTATGAGTGTTCATATGACTACTTTGTTACATATGGGAGGATTTTTTAAAAATAAAATGTATCCATGATCATATCTGAAACTGACACCGAAGAGAGCAAATTACAATCAGAAAAAATTGCTTTTTTCCTTCGTAGCCAAAAGCAAGAGGGATAGGTGACTGTTTTTTTTTTTGCTTTGTGCATTTTATCTTATTTGCAGTGAGGTATTTAAGATTATTTGTTAGCAATTTGCACTCCACAGTCAGTACAGATCCCTAGGGATCTGGTTTTATTTTAATGCTCACAAATGGAATTATGCATAGCAATACACATCTAGCATTTGGCAGATAGGAAATACTAAGCCAAATAATCTTCTCATAGTATGATAGAGTCTGATGGTACAGTGTATCTTTCTGTCTTTTCATCATCTAAAATAAATCATAGAATTGTGTCCCTAGCAACAAGCAATAGGAGAGGGCTTCAGGTAACTGAAGAATGTGATGGTCTGTGCAATTTCATGTTCATTATTTCCACTGCTGAATTCTTATTTGTCAGGTTGGATGAAGCATGGCCAAACTGTGGCATTAACAATCTTGGGTTCTTTGTGAACAACTACCTTTTGTGTATCCCTTCCAGGGCCCCATCACATGTCCCTTCTGGGCATGCATGTACATTCACACAGACATTTTATAACATTACTCCAGTTGTCACACTGCCTTGACCCTTGATCACAGATGAAATTGGTCTCCTCAGTAAATCTCCTCTCATTTATTCAAAACTGTTTGTGTTTCCCTTCCCAGAAGTATTTGCACATTAAAAAAGGAACACTAAGAGGACCATGTTAGGCACAAGCAATTAGGCTTCAGTTGTTGAAAACCAGTAATATGTTAATAGGATAGCTAGGTGGGCAAGTGGATAGAGCTTGGAATCAGGAAGTCTGATCTTCATGAGTTCAAATCCAGACTCAGATACTTACTTGCTCATACTCTGGACAAGTCACTTAACCCTGTTTGCCTTAATTTCCTCACATGTAAAATGAGCTGGAGAAGGAAATGACATACCGCTCCAATATCCTCACCAAGAAAATTCCAGGTAGGGTTATGAAGAGACAGATATAACTGAAAACACTGAACAATTACAATGTATCAATGGAGAAAATAAGCAGCAACCAGATGATTGAATTCCTTTTGGCAAAAGGGAGCTCAGGGGACCTCCTTCTTAGGACCCCCCAATATTCATGGTAACCTCCCTAGAAGTGGCCAGGGTCTCTAAGAACCTTCAAATTAATTGTCACTGATACCATAACTGCTCTACCAGGGTCCCACTAATTGTATCACACAAGAGAAGGTCTGTTCTTCCTTCTTTTGCGGTGCTTAGCCCAGCTCTGCTGTGAGGGTTTAAAACTTGACTGTTAAAAAAAAAATGTCTTTCATTTTCATTTGGGTTACAAACAAGGAAGTTGATAGGGCTAGGAAATTGATTCATATACTCATACAATTCCAAGAAGGTACCTCAGAAGAAGTCACCTAATCAAGGCCTTTATAACCTTGTGTGTGTGTGTGTGTGTTCACTATCCCTACTCACCAATCATCAATCACTCCCGATGTACTGTCTGTAAATCTGACTATGTCATCCCCATCCTAAAAAAAGTAAAAACAAAATGATAATAACCTTCATTTGAGCCATCCATCCACACTAACTTATTCCATATTTCCTCTATTTTTTGTAAGTAAATTCCTTGCTAGTGAAACCTATAATAGATCCCTCTACTTCCTTTCTTCTCGCTTAACTCTGCATTCTAGTTTCCAGCCTCAGAATTCACCTGCAAAGCTCTTTCCAAACTTAGTGTTCATCTCCTACCTGCTAAATGTAATTTCTTAATTGTCATCCCTCTCGACCTTTTTGCAATCTTTTAATGACCCTTTGTTACTTGGTACTTCTTTCTCCCTAGGTTTTAGTGATTCCGATCTCTCCTGGTTCTCCTATCTGTCTAACTATCCTTCCTCTACTTCATTGGATTTTCGTCCAAATCAAGCCTGGTCACTGCTAAGCCTCTACCCAGGACATCCTTTCCTTCTCCCTCCATATTATTACATTTTAGGATCCCATTAGTTCTCATGATTTTAATTTTCATCTCCAGGAAGATAAATCTAGCACCTACTTATCAACTTCTCTAAACCTTAGCTTTCCTTCTCTGGACAAAGGACAAGGATCCCTTCCATCTTTAAATCATGTGATCCTGGGATTCTATCATTTCCAGAAAGCTCTTGCTTATACTGCATCAAAGTCCTTTAACTTTCTGATTTGCTACATTTGTCATTATGTAGAAAATATCTAATGGGTCTCTTGAATTCAGGATTTAATTTACAGTCACACAGTAAATACGAAGTAAGGAGTGGGAAATAATATACAAAGAATATTATTCAAAATACTAGATATATCAAATATATTATATATAACATATATTAATATAATATTGTATTTTATAATATATAATATAATATATTAATATAATATATATAATAATATATATCAAAATAATATACAAGCAACTGGTTTGGGGGGAGGGAGGTAAGGAAAAGTCTTATTAGAAAGTAGCACATGAACTAATCTTTTTAAGACACTAGAACTTCTAGGAGACAAAGACAAGGGAGAATATTCCAAGTATAGGGACAATCTATCCAAAGGCAGAGAGATGAGAGATGGTACCATTGTTATTGGAACTTGCTATTATCCATGTTTTCAAGGAATAGCAAGTGGATGAGTCTGGCTGCAATGTAAAGTTCATAAAAGAGAATGCTATGTGATAAATTTGAAGTCGAATTGTGAAAGGCTTTAAATGCCAGGCAGAAGCATTTGATTTTATCCTGGAGACAACAGGGTACCATTGAAACTTTTCAAAATGGACAGTAGCACAACTGGATCTGTGCTTTTAGAATAACACCTTAGTAGCTCTGGGGAAAGTAGATCAGAAAGGGGAATCACTTGAGGCAGGGATAGCAAAAGATAGTCCCTTAGACTTCTTATGGGAGAGAAGTAATATAAAGTCAGATTAATTGAAGCTTATAATTTTCAGGCCTCTGTTCCTGAAAATCAGTCAAAAGAGAAAAAGACACTGAAAGAAGAGAATGTCATCATGACAACTCATGGTTGTGTACTCTCCTTAGAAGTTTCAGAACTATGGACAGTAGAAGATGGAAGGATATCAGAGCTTATCAAACCCAACTCCATTTTTACAGAGAAAAAAGAGTAAGCTATAGAGGGAAATATCGTGATGAAAGTGATTGTACTGATCCCGGCAACTTAAACCTAATGGGAGTTTGGGTGGCTGGTTGGGGCTGGATCTAAAGTCAGGAAGACTCATTTTGACATCCTGTGAAAGTCACTTAACCCTGTTTGCCTCAGAGTCCTTATTTGTAAAATGAGTTAGAGAAAGAAATAGCAAATCACTCTAATATCTTTGCCAAGAAAACTTCCTAGGGAATCACTACTAAGAGTTAAACAAACTGAACAATAACAGTGGAATCTATTGAATTTCTATCCTTAGGTAGTTGAACAATGAGATAGATAACAACAACCTTATATGCCCTTGACCTTGACCTTGAGCTCCATTCTAGCCCAGTGAGGTCACGATAAGTTCAGTTCCTAGGACATATTACATAATGATGAGTGCTCAAATTGAATTCAATTCAACCAGCAATTATTAGGTGCTTAGCCTAGAGCAGCTAGATGGTACAGTGCTAGAACTGGAGTTATCTTCATGAGTTCAAATCTGGCCTCAGACACTCAGTAGCTGTGTGACCCCGGGCAAGTCATGAAGCCCTGTTTGCCTTAGTTCTTCATTTGTAAATTCAGCTGGAGAAGGAAGGGCCAAGACTCCAGTATCTTTACCAAGAAAACCTCAATTCAGGTCACAAAGAGTTGGACATGACTATACAAAAACAACCACAAAAGCAACTCAGTCTAAAGTTAGACAAATCTCTGCCTTCAGGGACCTTACATTTTATATTGGGGGAAGAAAATACATAAAATATGGTTGAAAAAATGGATGGGGGGAAGACAAAGGTAGAGAAAGTATGGAGGGTATAGTAGAATGAACCCAAAAGAGGAATACAAACTATAAACTGAACTTTTCGGTTCTCTCTACATTTCACATTTTTAATTTAGAAAATCCAATTAAATAAAAATTTCTAGAAAACTAAAAATAGAGGGGAAAGTTTGGGTTAAAATTTGGGTAATATTTTACTATTTTTGGAGGCTTTGACTATTCATTCCTGGTAGTGAAGCCAGATGAAAAGAGAAGACTGAGAGGAGAAAATGTCACTAGCAGGAACAAGGTATTCAGCTGTTAAAGAATCTCATTATACTGGAAAAAAATGTCCCTTGATTTATGAAATAGCTATGTGCCAACAATTGACTATAAAAAATATGTTCAATGAATTCCATTTTCAAAATGATTATTAATATAAGACAGTATATAGGTTTCCAAATCATAAATCTCTGATTGATAACTTTTTCTCTCTCCACTTATGGCTATGTGACCCTTAGCAAATAAATTCCCCTCTCTTGGGTTTATTTTCTCTGAGTGTGAAATGAAGGAGCTAGGCTAGACTAAATAATTATTAAGGGCCCTTCCAGTCCTACATTTTGTGTACCTTTGATCCAATGTAAGATGTTAGAATATAAAAACAACCTGTTGGAAAAGGAAATATCAGACTTAAAGGGAATTTTAGATTTTACTGAGTCAACTTTTCAACTTGGCAAATGAAAGAACTGAGGCTGAAGAGGGGAAACAAATTACTGAAATTAATGGAAGCATCAAAACTAGAACTGAAAGTAATATGCTTCCCAAAAAAGAACATTTTCTTCTTTCTCATAGATAAGAGGATAAACAGAACTGCTAAATTAAGAATCCGTCCAGAAGATAAGGGGCCTCATCCGTGCAAAATCATAACATGTACTTGATCAGGGGCAGAATATTTCTTTAACTGACTTCATGTGTGTCTTCATTCAATTCCATATTCTTTCAAGCTAACAGCCAGTTGGGTTACATTAGCAGCTTTAACCCAGAAGAGTGAGCAATATGAGAGTGTAAGATTCTCCTTATGCATAATGCTAAAATTTTTTTTAATATTTTCCCTTTCAGGCTTCTCAGATTAGAGGCAAGTAATGACGATTCCTTTAAATATTTCCTTAGGGAAATACTTCTTTTGGACTACTACAGAATATTGGTGTCAAGTGCAAATTGAAATACATCTCTGCCAGAAACATATTGACTTAGAAAATCACAAATTAATATTATCCATGTTGTATTGTAATTTTACTTATTTTGCTCAGTATTTCCCAGTTTCATTTTTACTGGTTCTGACAACATTCCAGAGTGTCGTGGGCCCCTCATAGGTATCCTTTGACTCCTCTGCTGTAAAGCATTTCTGGTGATATCTCTCAGCTTTGTAAAAGGTGGTAGAATCAAAGACTTTAGGAGATGGTAAAAAGGAAGTACTTAAAGGTTATCTTTTAACACTTCTCACTCCATGTTTAAATCCTTTCTACAACTTTCCTAAACAATGATCTTCCGGTCTTTTTTTGTATACTTCCTGTGGTGGGGAGTTTATTCCTTCTCAATTCTAGCTAAACTGCTTCTTAGAGGGTTCAACTAGAGAGTTTTGTCTTTTATCAAATCTGGACCTGCCTCCTGGCCAGCAAGATCATCATAGGATCACAGCATTTAGAGCTGGAAGAACATTAAAAGTCAGTTCTCTCACTTTACAGATGAGCCTATGAGACCCAAAGAGATTAAGGGCAGAAGGCTAAGTGACTATACTATGACTTGAACCCAAATCTTTCTTTTTTTTAATATAAATTTATTTAACTTTTAACATTCATTTTCACAAAATTTGGTTTCCAAAATTTTCTCCCCATTTGTCCCCTCCCCAACCCGAGTACACTGAGCATTCTAATTTCCCCTATCACCAATCTTCCCTCTCTTCAATCATCCCTCCCTTCACTTGTCCCCATCTTCTCTTTTGTCCTGTAGGGCCAGGTAACTTTCTGCTGCCCATTAACTGTATTTCTTATTTTCTGGTAGCAAGAACAATACTCAACAGTTATTCCTAAAACTTTGAGATTAAACTTGTCCCCATCCCTCCCTCCCCACCCATTCCCTTTGGGAAGGCAGGCAATTCAATATAGGCCATATCTGTGTGGTTTTGCAAATGACTTCCATAATAGTCGTGTTGTGTAAGACTAACTATATTTTCCTCCATCTTATC
>JAQQSK010007531.1:0-13941 GCA_028658325.1 Potorous gilbertii | reverse complement strand
ACACTATTCCTAGGAGTTCTCCTTTTAGAATCTCTTTCCAGAAGAGATCAGTGGATTCTTTCCATTTCTACTCTACCCTCTGGTTCTGGAATATCAGGGCAGTTTTCCTTGATAATTTCTTAAAAGGTGATGCCTAGGTTCTTTTTTGATCATGGCTTTCAGGTAGTCCAATAATTTTTAAATTACCTCTCCTGGCTCTATTTTCCAGGTCAGTGGTTTTTCCAATGAGACGTTTTACATTGTCTTAACTTTTGGACTTCTTTTCCATTTGGTCCATTCAGCTTTTTAAGGCATTCTTCTCCTCCTTGGCTTTTTGGACCTCTTTTGCCATTTGGCCTAGTTATTTTTAAGGGTGTTATTTTCTTCTGTAATTTTTATGTCTCCTTTAGCAAGCTGCTGAGTTATTTCTTCATGATTTTCTTTCATCACTCTCATTTTTCTACCCAATTTTTCTTCTTCTTCTCTTACTTGATTTTCAAAATCCTTTTTGAGGTTTTCCACAGCCTGGAAACAATTCATACTTTCTTGGAGGCTTTGGATGTAGGAGCTTTGATTTTTGTTGTCTTATTATGGTTGTATGTCTTGATCTTCCTTGTCACCAAAGTAAAAATCTATAGTCTGATTTTTTCCCAGTAAACTAATTGAGGTTTTAATGCTTTGTTAAGATAGAACTCTGCTTCCAAAGTCCACCATCCCAGGTTTCAGGGGGTTTTGTGCAGCTGTTTTCAGAGATATTTTTAGGGACCTGTAAATTTTTACTTCTTCCAAGGTTGTATTGATCAAAGGGGAGGTTCTCCTCCTGTTCTGTGGTTCTGTTCTCCTGGTCTGTGCTCTGGTCTGTGAGTGACCACAAGCACTCTATTCTGCTGCGGAACTCTGAGGAGGATTCCCATTCAATGCACCACAAGCTCCACCACACCAGTGCTCCTCCTTGTCCCAGGACCATCATCCAGGGTTGTGACCCAGATGCAAGCAAGGCAAAGCAAGATAATCTTGCTTCAGCACCAGCAAAGAGATCCCTGCAACTCTCCTCTGATCAGCCACTTGATCTCTCCACCATCTGTGGGCTGAAAGCTCTGGAATCAGCTGCTTCTTCTGCCAATTCCACCACTGTCCTGGGACTGTGGCCAGACCATGCTCCTCTCTCATTCTGGTCCCACAGACCTTTCCTACTGACCTTCTAAGTTGTCTTTGGTCTTTGTCGGTTGAGAAGTCTGTGTACTGTTACAGCTGCCAGTGATTCAGTACCCTGAGGCCTGCTCTGGCCCTGTCTGTGCATGCTTGGCCCATGCTGGTCTGTACTCCTCTCTCAGACTGGTTCAACAGACCTTTCCTGTGGACCTTCCAGGTTGTCTTAGCCTAGAAATTTGTGTCACTGTCATTTCATGGTTTCTGCTGCTTTAGAATTTGTTTAGAGTCATTTTTTACTGTTATTTGGAGTGGCTTGTAGGGGAGCTCAAAGAAATCCCTGCTTTTAATCTGCCCTCTTTTTTCCACCCCTCTCAAGCAGTTTTACATCAAGTCTGAGAATGCAGGCATTGGGAGCCACCATCTGACAGGCTACAGCACAGGGGCACTGTTGGTGAGCATAGCTCAACTCATAGATATAGTGAAGATACGTTTCTAGGCCTAGGTTAATGAAGTGGGCAACTGGAGATACCAATGCACAGTGGATACCTATAAAACTATCACCTGAGAGAAGGGGCTTCCAGGCTTACGGAAAGGAACTTCACCTAATGTTGCCCACAATGCTATTGTCAACTTTACTGAGCTGGGATCTCACTAAAGATGCCCTCCTGAAGGCCCACATCATGATTGATGACCACTTCACAACAGCCTTTGGGGCTGGCTTCTGTACCACCATCATTGTCTCCCCCATGGATGTAGTTAAGACAATATATTACGCCATGGGCCAATATGCCAGTGCTGGCCACTGTACCCTCACCGTGCCTTGGAAAGAGGGACTGATAGCCTTCTACAAAGGGTTCATTCCTCCACTTGGGCTTCTGGAATGTAATGATATTTGTCACTTAACAAGCAACTGAAAAAAGACTATGATGGCTGCTTGAACTTTACAGGATGCTCTTTTCGGAGCTATCTCCTGCTGGCTTGCTGCCTTATACCCCTCCCCTTTTAGTCTAGACCCCATCCTGCCTCTCCCCCTCCCGTTTTTCCCTTTTCCTCTCTTCCCTTGCTTCACCACTGAAGAACCTCCAATATGTCTTAGAGATAACCCCATTCAACCCTTCTTCAGTGCACTTCTTCTACCAATGAGTCCTTACTCATTTCTTAAGTTCCTTATTTCTAATAAAGCCTGACCAGAAACTCACTTATCTCCCCCAAAAAAGTGAGAGAGAAATTCATTGCAATTAACTTGTGGAACTCAATGTTGTAAGCTATTGTTCAGTTGCAGAAAGAATTAGTTATATACCATGAATGAAAGAATGAAGAGATGATGTACCATAATACTAGTAAGGGTGAAATTAGAGGCACTGATCTTCATGTCTTAAAGCCTAAGTTGGTCACTAGTTAGATCAAGGAAGGCCTTCTTTGATGATTTTCTTCCTCTACTCTCCCAAAATGTTGGGGAGCCTGGTGTACAATAGGAACGGGAGCTGATGTAATTGTTATGGTCAGGAACTGGACATTGCACAAGTCAAGTCTTCCCCTACTTTGGCATTAGAATCCACCTGAGTGTCCACTATAGATAGTCACCTCCCAATCCCCCACTCTCTTGCCCCGTCACACACATTACGCACACACCCTACCTTCTGGTGGACTTCCTCAGGGGTTATAAAATGGATGAGATATTTGGGAGATCTAAATATAAAGGAATGCAATTTTAACATATTGTGTCATTAAGAAGTTTAGGGGCTTTTAGACACAATCTGGAGGTAGTGGAAAATTAGATGCAGTGTTGCATTAGACATGTTTTTAGTATTTTCTTCTTTTTGTAAAAGCTGTAATTTTCAGAGTTTAGAACCAATTTAATGTCCCTGGAGTTAGAGCTTTTTTGTATCCATTGTCCATTAGGTGAATTACTAAGCCAAGAATGGAATCCATTTATAATGTATAAAATACTGTAAAATGTCTTAAAAACAGTCTTTGCAGGGGGAAAAAAAGCATCAGGAGTCCATTAAATTTGAAGACTGAGTTCTGAGGTTCTTCCTATAATCATATAATGGGTTTTTGTGCTTTGATAAGATGCATTAGATATTGGAAGATTTATTTAGAAGTTTGAATTCAATAAAAATTTATATAGAACTAATGCAAAATGCATTATGTTTGACATTTCAGACAGCTTTCAAAACTGAGTGTTTTGTCAAAAAATCCACTTTAATAATATTTATTATATTTTAATACAAATTAATAAATAACCTATGAAATGCTTCTGTGCTGTTTTTAAATGGCAATGTCACTATCACAGATATTTAACAGGTTTAAAAGGTTTGTCATCTTTCAGAGATACCTTTTTTGAGGAAAGTTTGATTGGCTGATCAGATTGATGTGTCTTAGATTAAGGAGACTATACATAGATTACATATACAGTATGTATACAAATATACTTAAATACATACATCACTTATTTAAATACATACACACAAATTAACACATATATAAACACATGTACATGTTTTGATTAACTTGATATCAGTTAATCAGTAAAAACTCAGCAAAACAAGGACCTTTGGGGGATAAAAGAAGACTATTTTGATCTCTCCCGACCTAATCCAACTAAGCAGAACCAGTAATTAATCGATTTCTTTCTTCATCTACTTCTAAAAGAAGAGGAAAAATTATCTATATTACACTACATAATTTCAGAGATCTAGTCAAATAAACAATATTCCAGAATATATTCTGGTATTCCTGTAGTTTAAGTTCAATTTCTTAAATTTTCTTCTTCAACACTTCAGTAATGTAAGAATCAATTACATGCATTTTAAAATTTATAGAATGAACACATATACATGTATACATGCAGATGTATATGTAATTGTAAATGTATACATATACCCATATAATTCCATGTGAACTTCACAATAACCCTGTGATGTATTCATAATACTGATTAATATCTACAACCTACAAATAAGGTTCAGTTCATCTCAGAGGTAAAGAAGTTTACCCATCGTTACACAATTAGTCTGTCAAATAGTCAATAAACATTTATTAAGCACCTACCACATTCCAGGAACTGTACTAAATGCTGAGAATACAAATAGAGGCCAAAGATAGTTCTTGGCCTCAAGGAGCTCACAATCTAATGGAGCAGATAAGAAACAAATATGCACAAATAACCTACATACCAATAAATTGGAAATAATTAAGAAAGTAATTAAAAATTAACAGAAGTTGAGAAATCTCATCTTCCCAAAAGATAGGATTTTAGTTGGAACTTAAAGGAAGCTAAGAAAGGAAGTGTTGTCCTTAATCTGGCCCTCCAAGGCTTTAGTTTTCTCCTCTATAAAATGAAATTTGACTCTAAGATCTCTAAGTTTTCTTTCAATTTAAATATTCTGTGATAAGATTAGAGAAAGAAAAATTTGTTACAAAAATTTATGTATAGTCACCTGCTGTGAACAATTGTTAAATTTTCAGTATGAGCACTTATACCTCATAAATCCATAAATGCTGCAAATGTATGCACACACACATAGGAATTTATATATGCATACGCACATATATTATATACATACATATTCTATGTATATTACACACAGGTATGTGTGTATATATATTTGCATATGTATATATGTGTATGTGTACATGTGTGTATGTGTATACTGTATGTAATGCTTATTATTCGTTAGTAGGATGACCTATTCTAAATCAACATACAAAATTTCCCTGGTTAGGATATATAACTTGAAAGACTCCAAAGGCATTTACTATCCTAAAATGATAATATATTCAACCATGCTCCTTACACATATACACACTTGTGTTGCTTGATTTTCTTTTATATATTTCTATGCAGTTTAATGGATATAAAAATCCACAACAGTGGACTGTATATAAATTATTTTTTTTTCATATAAAAGCCTGGAGGGTCAGAGTATGAACAAAATGCAGATTTTATGTGAAGAGATGGAACTCTGACCCCCAGATCCTGGATTTCATGAAAAATTATACTGCTATTACATTTTGGAGATCTGGGTTTAAATCTTAGAAGAATCACTTATGGACTAATTAATTCACAGTCACTTGTTGAGTACCTACTATGTATAAAGCATCATCCATCATTCTGGGAGAATCACTGCCTTCCTGCAACAGATTGTAATCCATCCAGGTTTTACCATTAGACTGTGAGCTCCTTGAGGGTAGGTATTGTTTTTGTCTTTTTTTTTTGTTTCCTCATGTTAGCACAGTGCCTGGCACATAGCAGGCTTTAACTAAATTCTCGTTGGCTTCATTTCTTATCCTGTATCACTCTTATCCCTGTTCTACCATAGATCCTCCTCAGCGGGGCTCACCTACTATTCTGGGTACCACCTTCTCCAGACATCTTGACACCATGAATCATGTGCACTGTTCATTGTTGTTTCCTTAGTCCCACTACTTTTGTTCACCTCCTTTCTCAGTCATATATTTCTCTGATGATATAGATTATTTCCTTTCTGAATAATTTTTTTTTGGTCAGTGTGTCACAAACTGTTATTACCCATCATTTGGTTGTGACTTTCCATTAACTATTTCAATAACCCATAACTTTATTTCTTCTGAGACTTATTCAAAGACTTACATCCATATTGATATCATTGGAAGAATGTTATTGTTAAAAGACAGGCCTTTATTTTGTAGAGAAACTAAGGACTGTTAAAAGCATGTTAGAATTCCTTGAAAGAAATCCAATCCTCTCTCCATCCTGTTCAATCCTTGTGACATTTTACTGTCCACAAGCAGTGTCTGATCAAGACAAGTGTAGCTGTAGTGTCTGTTCCTTTAGCAACACATCCTACCTAAGGCAATAGTGATTCTTTCATAACTTCTTTTTCCTTTATGGATAACTAGGACAAACTCTTTTGAAATGTTATTGGTGTCATTAGGACATTCCATGTTGTTCAATATCTTCATGCAATTAGAACAATGCCTTCAACATATATGAGCATATGGAGAACCTCACTATGCATAAGAAATCCTGCTTTGAGCTAATTTATTGCTATACTTCTTCCAAGATAATGACAAATGCTTTGAGTGAGTAAATGTTTTATGTTCTCTTGATATTAAAAATCCATGAATAGTCAAACAAAGACTTTCACAAATGACAGTCTATAGCATACTACATTTTCACACAGTTGACTGAAATGTAGAAAATAGAACATTCCACTATGCTTACTATTTATTAACTATAAAGATAAATTAGATGTTGTAGTACAAAACACCACATTAAAAGACTTTCCTGCAACAGAGTGCCACCCCTGTATACACGAGTAGTAATCAAAATTCCTTAACTAAAATCAAAGCATACTTTTGCTGGACTATCCTTGAGATGATTACATTACAACAGTTAAACATTTTTAGGAAATGGTGGTAGTATGTGAAAGTGTCTGTTATTTTGTCTATTTTCTATCCTGTAGTATTGCTAGCTTGATTAAATATATTGGAGTTAGTTCAGTTCTGTAATATATATAATTTTTAACCTTTCTTCTAATTTGGTTTTTGTTCTCCTTTTCTCACAAACAAGTCAGTAATTTGGTTGTATGAAAATAGTTGATTTAGAAATAACTTCCGCATTGGTAATCATATATATCATAATATGTCATATATTATCATATGATATGTCAATATCATATATGTCATAATATAATGTTTTCAAATTTTTTTTAAATTTTTGTGAGGCATGTTTTCCTTATCCTGAACTAAATCATCCTCTTCTAGGAGGAGGTATTTTGATTTTATAGGAGTGAAACTTATGTTTAGTGTACAAACCTCCAGCCTCTCTGGAACTATGGAAGCACTAGAACCTTGTTTTTAAATACATAGACAGCCCCCTGCATGTATGCATGTGTATGTGTGTGTGTGTACACACACACATACACATAAACACACACACATATCAGTTCTCCCTTGTGCTCACCTTTGCATTGAAGTCTGCAGATATTAAAATGTATGATGATTTAGAGGATATTATAAAGTACTTTATAAGATATCTCTCTCATAATCCTCTGCAACAGTTGTTAGTGCATACATTAAAATTATTTTCATAGAAGTTTGCTGTTTGTTTATTTTTGTATTTTCACAAATATTTATAATGAATACTGCAATAAAATGAGCAAATGTCCCATGGAATTATGTTTCTTCTTTTGGATACACAAGAAAGAATAGCTCCTTTATTAATCTTTCATCAGACATATTGTAAGCTGTACTTCTATGTAATTTTAATTTCCCTTTGCCTTCTCTTTTAATTCTTTAGGCATATTGTTGAGATGGCTATAATTCAGTTCCTCCAATAGTATACCGTCAATGGTCACAGGACAAGTTAATTATATTGTTAATTGTTAATTATAATATCAACAATTACATTAATGTTTCTAGATGATCAGAAAGACGTGATTCTTAGCAATCTCAGCCCCCTTTGTCATCATTCCGCCACTGCCACAAGAAAAACTCCCAAGAAGACAGCAACAAGAAGATAGTCATTTCAAAGTGTGGGCAATTTTCATCACACTTTGGGTTTTTTGTCTTAACCACCATTACTTCTGTGGCTGGAGAGAGCACTTACCCCACCCCAGTCAGCATTCCTACCCTATAATCCTCATGCAATTCTTTTTGCTTTAATTTCCCTTGACTTTCCACAAATCAGGCTTGATTGAAAAGTCAAGTTTATACTTATGAAATACAAACAAAACTTCAGCCAAAAGTGAGCACTGTTACCTTAATCTTTAAGTCTATGTTCTATAGAGTCTTGGTAGCCATTTTGTATTTTCCTGGTTTCATGTGTTGCCATGATCAAGAAATTCATCACCAAGTCAACTTGAATAACCTTTCCTATACTTAGGTTGTTTTCGGAAAGCAGATAGAGTCCCATTTCTAAAACTTAAATCTAAACCATTCCAACATGGAATAATCTTATTAAATGTCATCTTATGAGCCATTGGGTTTGCCAAAATGTTAGATTTCCTGCCTAGATTTGTATTATTTGAAAAACTTGATAATCATTTCACCTATGCTTTTATTAAAATATTTGAAGCTAAGAAGAGAGGCTGGGATTTATTCCTATGGAACTGAGAGTTGAACATCCATGAGAAGATGAAGTAGAGAGAGAAGAAGAAGCCAAGGACAGGAGTTTAGGAAATACTTGTCTATATATTTTGATAAGAGAAAATAAATCTAGTGATGAAGACAGAGATGTGGTCAGTGATAAGAGGAAAATCAAGAAAAATAGAAAAATGTGGATGATAACACTGAGAACTTTTGAAGCCTTGAGGTAGGGAGTTTTAGGAGCACACAACTGACAGTTGACATAATTAATAAGTAGGAGTTAAGGAACATACAATGTCATGATTTCAAAATAAGCAGGGAATAGAGAAATATTAGGTCATCAGCAATGTCAAAATTTGCAGGTATTCAGGAAAATAAGCCTAAGAATGGCTCCTAGATTTTGATGATTTGGAAATATTATAGAGAATAATTTCTACAAAGGATGAAAGATGGAAGTTGGGGTGTGGTGCAGCTGGGTAGAAAGGAACTGAAAGCATGAAGTACACATTCCTTTTTTCAAGAAATTTGGCACTATGTGGGATGTTATAGATGAGATGCTCACTAGATGAGATAGGAGGAAGAGGGTGTTTTATTTGTTTTAGTACAAGGAACAATTAAGTATATTTGTAGGCAGGTTGAAGAAAGGATTAGAAAGGGAGAGATCAAAGATATATAAAAAAGGAGGGATAATTGTGGGAATGAGATTCCAGAGAAAAAGGAGCAGTTAAGATAGAGATGAACTAGAGTTAGTTTGTACTAGCGGCAAAGAGACAATTGTTACATTTTCTGTATGAGCACTATACCTCATGAATCAGTAAATGCTGCAAATCAGGACTGGATTTATCTTGTTGATTTTTCTAGACTTAAGAAAGAAATGAAGAAAATGGTGTGTTATGAATATGTGTTTTTTCTCCTAAGTGCTACCCCTCTTATTAAAAATTTACCAAACACCCCAGAGATGGGATTAATGTCAAGTAGATGGTTTAACCTTGCAAAGTTTTTGCCTACCTCTTCCAGAACTGGAAAAGAGAAGTAAAGAATGGTAAAAAAAAAAAAAAAAAAGAAAGTAAAGAAAGAAATACTTCTCTTGTTGAGAAGTCTTGAGGCACAGAGACAGGAATCAAAGGAGGTCACAATGGACAGCCTTGATTTTAAAAAAATAGGAGGCAATGACCATTTCTCTGACTGTGGAGGGCAAAATCTACTTTAGAAGTTTGGGTAGAAAGTCAAGTTAAAAAGACAGGAAGCATTTATTAAGTACCTACTATGTGCCAGGCACTGTGCTAAGTGCTGGACATACACAGAAAGGCAAAAATATTTGCTGCTTTCAAGGAACTCACAATCTACCAGGTAGTTAATGTGCAAATAACTAAATAGAAATAAGATCTATACAGTATAAATTGAAGATTATCTCAGAGGGGTGGCAATAGCATTATAGAGTGTTAGGAAAGGCTTTTCAAAATAATGAAATTAGTAAGAAAAAATAACAAAATTCATCTGGAGGAACAAAAGGTCAAGAATGCGAAGTGAATACATGAAAAAAAATGTGAAGGAAGGTGGGCAAACAGCACCAGGTCTCAAACTGTATTATAAAGTAACAATTGTGGAAATGATCTGATACTGGTTAAGAAACAGAACAGTGAATCAGTGGAATATGTTGGGTACATAATACATTATAGTAAACGATCATAGTAATTTAGTGTATGAAAAGTCCAAAGATCCAAGTTTGGGGGACAAAAACTCCCGCTTTGAAAAAACCACTGAGAAAATTGGGGGGAAAGTACGGTAGGAACTAGGTAGAGACTCACACTGTGTACTAAGATAAGGCCAAAATGGACACACAATTTATATATAAAGGAAAATATCATAAACAAATTAGTGGAATTGTCAGCTACGAATAAGGAAAGACTTTAGGACCAAATAATAGACAGAGAGCATTACAAAGTGTAAAATGGGTAGTTCTGGTTATGTTAAATTTGAAAACTTTTCCACAAATAAAACCAGTGCAACCAAGATTAGAAGGAAAGCAGAAAACTGGGGGGAAATTACAGCAAGTGTCTCTGATGAAAGCTTCACTTCTCAAATATTTAGAGAACTAAACCAAGTTGTTATAAGAATACAAGTCATACCCCAGTTGATGATTGGTCAAAGACTATAAACAGGAATTTTTCAGATAAGAAATCAAAGCTATCTATAATCATATGGAAAAAAATCTCTAAATCACTATGGACTAGAGAATTGCAAATTTAATTAACTTTGAGGTACCACCTCATATCTATTAGATTGGTAAATATGACAGAAAAGTAAAATGATAAATATGAGAGGGAGTATGGGAAAACTGAAACACCAATGATCTGTTGGTGGAGTTGTAAACTGATTCAGCCGTTCCGGAGAGAAATTTGGAACTATGCCCAAAAGTCTATATAACCTTCGACCCAGCAATACCATTACTAGGTCTGTATCCCAAAGAGATCAAAAGAGAGAAAAGGACCTATTGGTACGAGGATATTTATAGCAGCTATTTTTGTGGTGGCTAATAATTAGAAGTTAGGAAAATGCCCCAAAGTAGGGAATGACTGGAAAATGGCAGTATATTGTGATGGAATATTATTGTGCCACAAAAAATGATGGGTGGGATGATTTCAGAAAAAAAAAGAACCCAGAAAGACTTACATGAACTGATGCTGAGTGAAGTAAACAGAGCCAAGAGAACATTGTACACAGTTACAGCAACATTGTAAAACGACCAACTATGAAAGACTTAGCTATTCTCAATGATACAGTGATCTAACATAATGCCAAAGGACTCATGAGAAAAAATGCTATTCCCCTCCAGAGAGTGTCATCTGAATATAGACCAAAGCATAATATTTTTCACTTTCTTTTTTTTTTAGTTCAAGTTTTCTTCCATAAAATGAGTAATATAATTTTATTTGATTGCACATGTGTAGCCTATGTCAGATCGCTTACCATCTCAGGGCAGGGAAAGGGGAGGGAGGCATAGAATTTGGAATGCATTTTGAAAAATTTTTTATTTTATTTATAATGTATAATATGTGTTAACATTTTAAAAATGTTTAAAAATCTATATTATTGGGGGAACATAATATTGTTTTTTAAAACAATGATATGCACTTTAAAAAAGAGAGATGAAGGTAAGATTTTATCAAACTCTTGAAGGAAATCAGAAGGTAGGGACAAAGAAAGAGAAAGACTTCTAGGTATGGGGAACCACCAGTAAAAATGCATGAAATTGCCATCGTCATTCCACTGGAGTGTGTTTGAAGAGTAAGAAGGTGTGTTGAGTGCGCTGGAGACACCCTGTAATGATTTGAGAGAGCTGGTTATTAAATTTTCATTGTGAACACTTTGGAAATTGGCAAACACTAAAAATTAAAGCTTGATCTATTGTTTTATTGGTTGTCTAGACTTAAGAAAGAAGTAGAAAATGTTAATAATTCATTAAATTTAAAAGTGTGTCATGCATGCATTTAAGGTGGGATGGGATGGGGAGGGAACTAATTGTTAAAATTTACCAGTGGGCTGCTAAATGTAGAAAGATTGGAAATTAAATCTTTGGAAGAGTCACCTTGGAGAATAAGAATGAGAACTGAGATAAGCTGCAGCAAAACAAGAAATTTGTTTATGTTTAAACGTGAAATGCTTTGCATATGGAGAGGTCATAAATCTGATGGCAATAGGAACAAAACCTGTAGTTTCATAGGTCAGGGCCTTCTCTGCAATTCATAGTCTTAGAGAGCTACCTAGACCACTAAGAAGTTGGGAGACTTGCCCAGGATTCTGTAGCTAGTAGGAGATGGAGTAGGAATTTTGTCTTCTTCGTTTACCTGGATTTGAGGGAAGCTTTCTATCCACGAGGACATGCTACCTCTCTGACTTTATAGTGGAATGAAAAGGTACTATTCTTCCAGAACATACCTCCATATTGATCGCGTTAATGGCACAATAAATGGCTTAGCTTTGCAAAGATTCTGCCTACCTCTCTGAAAATTGAGAGGAGAGAATGCTTTCTCTCACTGGGAAGTATTGAAGAGTTTGGGGAGCTTACAGCAAACAACCTTGACCTTATCAACAAAGTAGGAGGCAATGACCATTTCTGTGACTATAGAAACCAAAACTACTTTAAAGGTTTGAGTTGAGAGCCAAGTCAACAAGACTGGAAGCATTTACTAAGCACCTACTGTATGCCAGACACTATAGGAAGTGCTGGGTGTACAAAAAAAGGCAAAACTTTTTGCTGCTCTCCAGAGCTCCACAATCTATCAGGTGGCCAATGTGCAAGTAACTAAAAATAAGACACCTACACTGCCAGAAGATGACCTTCTACTCTAGTTCACCCCCTACTTCAAAAAGTAGTTCTGTCATCTTGACAGATGTGCAATGAAAGATATGCATTAAGTTTCCAATGAGTGCTTATTGAATAAAGGAACATAACCTTTTTTAAGTTTCTTCTTTTGGGACATAATCCTTCAATCTCATATGTTTATTTCAGCTCAGAGAACAAACAAGTTGAGGGTCTGTGAATGCTTTCCTGGCAGCAGTCTCAATTGTAGGATGTGACTTGCTTTCTTAAGATCTTGGTCCCTTTTTTATGTGCTACTAAAAACCAAAACAAAACCCCATAACTGCAGAAGGCAGACTAGAAATTCTTCCACTCAAACAGCTTGACGGCCCTACCTTACAGGATTCTGAAAGGAAGGGCTATTCAGGGATATGAAATCACACAAGTGAAACCTGAGGAACACTTGCGCCAAAGCCCATGTGAAGTCAAATTGGCAATCAGCTCAAACATTTCTTATGGCAGTGCTGCCTATTGGGTAAATAATATGCATTTTATAAAAACATTCATAAATGCAAATTCACACAAGAGATTAGAATGACTCCTTAGGGTTAAATGAAATACATATTAACAACACTTATGAATAGTAAATAGCATGCACTTTAAAAATGGGCTCAATATGTATTTACATAATAGCCTATAAGAGTTCCACTGTCAAGGAAATAATATTGTAGTTGCCCTTAAAAGTCTTTAATTACCTACAGTATTTGCAGAGAATTCTGTAATGGGTTTCTGGATTGTGTCCTCCACTCCTCTCTCTTTTGACATTCTCCACTTTTCTTTTTGCATATACTCATCCATATCTATAAGGTGTGTCTATAATGAAATTAATTTTCAAATGGTATTAAAAGGAACACTCATGTAAGAAGAATTGCCATGAATGGTTTCCATTATGTGAATAAGGAAATTTCACAGGGAAACCTGAGATACCAGGCTGATGCCTTGTCCATAGAGAGGACCCCATAAAACAAACCAACCAAATAAAAGACGGGGATTGGGGGATCACGAGGCCGGAAGCTATGTGCAGATGATGCTTCTGTGAATTAAGAACAGAAGTTCAGAATTTTCAAAAATGAGTGAATACCTTTGTTTGAATGTGGGAAATAATTGCAACTATATTCATTATAATAACTAGCGTTTATACAACACTTTCAGGTTTGCGAGACACTTTACAAAACTTTATTTCAGCTTCTCCTTACAACAACCGTGGGTATTAGATTCTATTATTTACTTCATTCTATAGTTGAGGACATTGAAGTAGGCAGTGGCTAAGTGACTTGCCCAGGACAAATAAGACAACATTTGAATTCAGATCTTGCTGATTCCAGGTTTAGAGCTCTATGTAGTTGTAGCACCTAGTTAGCTACAGCGGAACA
>JAQQSK010007530.1:0-13942 GCA_028658325.1 Potorous gilbertii | reverse complement strand
GGAGGGACAGGATCAAAAGAGAGAATAGAAACAATGCGGGGCAGATAGGATGGAGGGAAATATAGTTAGTCTTACACAACATGACTATTATGGAAGTCATTTGCAAAACTACACAGATATGGCCTATATTGAATTGCCTGCCTTCCCAAAGGGAATGGGTGGGGAGGGAGGGATGGGGAGAGGTTGGAACTCAAAGTTTTAGGAACAACTGTTGAGTATTGTTCTTGCTACTAGGAAATGAGAAATACAGGTAATGGGGAATAGAAAGTTATCTGGCCCTACAGGACAAAAGGGAAGATGGGGTAAGGGAAGGGAGGGATGATAGAACAGAGGGGAGATTGGTGATAGGGGAAATTAGAATGCTCAGTATACTGGGATGGGGGGGAGGGGACAAATGGGGAGAAAATTTGGAACCCAAAATTTTGTGAAAATGAATGTAAAAGTTAAATAAAAATTTATATTTAAAAAAGTTCAAGAGGAAAGATAATAGCAATATATAGAAAACTGTCATAAAGAGGTACTAATATTTTCAACTTCATCAAACCAGGTCATTTTCTGATTTTGAGAGCAAGAAAAAAAGAGTCCATTAGACCGCTTATTTAGTAAGAAGCAGAATGAGTTAAAATTATGTGTCTGTATGAAGGAACTCTCTTCATGGCATCCTTTGAGATTACATGTAGCAGATGACTCACCACCAGAAAAGCAATAATTCATAGTATCATAGATCTGGAACTTGGAATGGATATCAGAAACCTTCTGTTCGAACTCCATTTTACAGATGAGGAAACTAAAGAGTAGAGGTCCCACCTACGACTTGCTCAGTGTCATTGAGATAGGATCAGGAGGTGGGATTTAAAGCCAGATCATTTGACTCAAAAGTCAATGTACTTTCTTTCTTTGCCTATATTCCAAAAATGTATATTTATGTCTAAAATTAAAATTTTGTGTATTAATGTTTTCTTGAAAAAATTTAAAGAATATGTCATTTCTTAAGGTTGTTAGAGTTACCTTGCAGGGTCACACAGTTAGAGTTGGGAATCATTGAGCATCATGGAGAATCAACAGTCTCAGACTGTGAAATTTTTCTTAATTTTCAAGAATGACCGTATTTAGTTCTTTTGGAGAAAGAATAAATAAAGTTGATTTGTTTTTCCTTTAAGTTCAATAAAGGATGCATTTGGGGATTGGTAGCTGGTCCTTTAGGATTTTTCCTGACATATAATAAGAATGACACACAAATGTACAAACTTAATATCATGATCCTTTGGTAAAACACACACACACACACACACACTCACACACATGTTGTTGTATTCTCCCTAATGCTCTTATTTATCTCTGGTGTTTTTAGAACTGTTCTTTCCCCAGTTGTTCTTTCACTGCATTTATCTAGTCAAAGTGATCCTTTATCAATTTTGTTAAGATTTTATTTACACTTCTTAAGGCACTTATTACATTTATCTGTGTATAAGTTTTTATCTTCCTTTCCAGCTTCTTGACTGTAGATGATGGTCAACAAGCATTTGTTAAGTGCTTACTTTGTGCCAGCCATTATACTGAGCATTGGAGATACCAAGAAAGGCAAAAACAATCTGATAGGAGAGACAACATGTAAAATAAATAGGTACCTACAAAATATAGAGAGTAGATGAAAGGTAATCTGAGAGGAGAAAGCATTGACATCTGGAAGAACTGGGAAAGGTCTCTTGTAGAAGGTAGTATTTGAACTAAGTCGAGGGACGCCAGGTAAACTTAGAGGTGAGGAAGGGGAGCATTCCAGGCCTAGAGGACAGCCAGTGCAAAGGAACAGAAATGAGAAATGGGGTGTTATATTTGAGGAACTGCAAGAAGGACAGCATAGAAAGTTCTTGGAATGGAGTAAAGGGTAAGAACACTGAAAAGTTAGAAAAGGGCCAGGTCATAGAGTTTAAATGCCAGAAGAATTTAGAGTTGGTTCTGGAGGTCATAGGGAATCTGATGAAGCTCATGGAGGGAGTGGACACCAACATATTCAGACCTGTTTTTTAAGATATGTTTTGATGGATATTTTTTGTTCATCACCTAGATTTTCCTCTGTATTCCCTACACATACCCTGGCACTTCTCCTAGAGAACCGTCCTTTATAACAAAAAATTTTTTGTAACAGATTTTTTTTTAAAAGAGAGAAAGCAGCATGACAGTGAGAAACATTTTTCCACCAAACCCCTGTAGACCTTCTACCTCTTCAAAAGCATTGGGGAACTTCTACCAAGATGACCACTTGAATAAGAGAGAGAGGCCATAGTAAAACCCTGAAATTCACATCAGATCAAATTATTCAATCAAGAAATCCAGTGAGAAACTATAGTCATTTGTTTCCTCTACTTCAGAACTGCACTCAAAAATCTACCGGATCACCAGCAAAGCCAGGCCATGTATTCATTTTGAATTTATTTTTTGAATGTGATTTAAGACACTACTCTATGCCTAATTTCTTCCTGTCTGTTTTCCAGTTTTCTCAACAGCTGTTGTCAAATGGGAGTTATTTTTTAAGATTACTGAGTTTACTGAGCATTAGGTTATTGAGTTATATTATTTCTGGTTCTTCTCAGGCTAGACTTTTCCATTGATTCACTTTTCTATTTTTAAAATATTAGAAAATAGTTTTGCTGTTTGCTTCTGGAATCAGGTAGTATCCTATAGATCTGACTGGCACAAAGTTAGCACTTAAGAAATGCTTAACAGTTTCAGTGCTGTTCCCTGTTTATTCTTACCTTTCATTACTTTCCTTGATATTGTAGGTCTTTTGTCCTTCCAAATAAATTTTGTTGTTTTATGCAGCTCTTTAAAGTATCCATTTGGCACTTTTATTGAAAGAGCATTAAATCTCTTGATTAACTTCAGAAGTTCATCACTTTTATTATATTGGTGAGGCCTAGTCATGTGTACTGAATATTCCTCTAGCTACAGTATATGTTGTTCTTTATTCATTTAGGAAGCATCTTGTAGTGGAATTTATACAGGTATTGAGTCAGTTTTAGTAGATGAACTACCAAATATTTAATATATTTTGTTATTTTAAATGAAATTTCTGTTTCTATTATTGCTTCTTGGATTTTGTTATTATATAAAAAGGTTTTTGATTGTTAGAGGTTTATGTTATGGGCTACAGTTTTGCTGAAGCTATTGTCTGAATGTTGTTGCTTGTTCCCCAATATTTCTTCCTAAGTAAATAATCATGTCATCAGAAAAACAAGGATAGTTTTGTTTTCTCTTGACTTATCTTTATTCCTGCAATTTCTTTTGTTCTCTTATTGCTATTGCTAGCATTTCTAGAATGATATCACACAGCAGCAGAGAAGGTGGCATCTTTGCTTTACTCCTTTATTTGCTGAGAAAGGTTTTTGTGTTGTCTTCATTACATATAATGCTTGCTTTGGATTTCAAATAAATCCTTACTTCTTAAAAAAAAAAGATGATTTTGTGCTTTAATTTTTTTTATTTTTACCATAAATAAGTATTATTGCTTTGTCAACAGCTTTTCTCTCATATATTAATAATTAAATAGTTTAGAATTTTTAAAAAACATAATTTAATTATGTTTTTCCCCACTGTTAAACTACCTTTACGTCACTGGTGTAAACTGAACTTGATCACTATGAATGAATTACAGTGATCTTTCTTCTCTCCTTTTATTTAAAATTTTAACATTAGTATTCATTCATGACATTGCTCTATCACTCTTCTTTGCTTTATCCCTTTCAGGTTTAGGTTTTAGGACCATATTTGCCTCATAAAAGAAGTTTAATAGAGTACATTCTTTCTCAGGGTTTGAAAATAGTTTTTATAATGTAGGTAACTTTTTATAGAATTCTCCTACAAATGCATCAAGACCAGTTTTTTCCCCGCTTTGGTAGTTCCTGTGTATCTAATACTGTTTCTTTTTCTGAAAGTTGGTTATTTAAAATCTCAATATAGTTCTATTTACTTTGAATATTTTATGTTTTTGTTTGTAGTCTTCTTTTTCTGTGTTTTCAGGTTTGTTGGCATTATAACTATACAGAGTGGGTTGTTTTATTTTTAATTTTTATTAATTTATTTTTATTATATTTATGTATTTATCATTCTGTACTATATGTGCGTTTATATAAATATATGCTTATTTACATTATTAATTATTGATATTTTTATTATTTTTAATTTCTGTAGTCTTGTGATTTTTACCTTGTTATTTTTTAAATTTTTATTGATTTGATTTTCTCCCTCTTAAATCAGATTAGCTAAAAGTTCATCCACTTTTTAATATTTTTCCAAGAACAACTTTTAGTTTTATCTAAAAGTTCTATAGTCTTTTTATTTTCCAGTTTATCATCTCTCCTCTGATTTTCAAGATACACTATTTTTGCTTATCTTGGATTTATTTATTGGTTGCTGCTTTTTTTTAATGCATATTCAATTCATTGATCTTTTCTATTTTGTTAGTATATGATTTTTAGGGATAGAACTTTTCCCCTTAAGACTGCTTTAGGTAAATTCCAGAATCACTATGTTCCAGGCTTGGGCTAGTACTAGAGATACAAATAAAAAGAAAAACAACTCCTCCCCTCAAGGTGCTTACAGTCTAATGGATAACACAGTATACAAAAGAAAGCTTAAAGGAAGGGAAGGAAGGTATTGGGGAGAGATGATGGAGAAGTACAGGGGAGTGGACCTGCATGGGAAATGAAGAGATGAATGACCTGGGTGCCTTCCTGAAAATGAGGTTTGGGGAGAAACGTAACAGTAAGAGGGGCAAAGGGTAGCAATAAAAGTACCTACTCTAAATATATCTTATAGGATGTTGGTGTTCTGGGGACAAAATGAAGTCTATTTAGTGTCTTTAAAAAATCTGAGAGAGGTGGAGCCAAGATGGCGGAGTAGAAAGACACACCTCTAGAAGCTCTTCTCCCATAGCCCATAAAACATCTGTAAAAAATGACTCTAAACAAATTCTAGAGCAGCAGAAGCCACAAAATGACAGAGTGAAAGAGATTTCCAGCACAAGACAGCCTGGAAGGTCAATAGGAAAGAAGTATCAAACGGGGCATGGAGTGGAGCACAGCACAAGATGGACCACACCATGGCAAGGAAAGGACTGGAGCAAGTGTCACAGCACCACCAGCAGCAGCTGCAGGTCCCAAATTGCTCAACTCACAAACATCAAAGACCGCTTCAGAGGTCAGTGAGAAAGCTCTTTCACTTGAGTGAGAAGAGAATACAGAGGTCTAGTCCTGGCCCCAGGCAGCAGCAGCTTCCATTGCTGGAACCTTAGCCTAAAGCCTTTGGGGAAATTGAGCATCTGATGTGGATCCCAGCCCTGAGTGGTGGCCCTGGGGTGAGGAGGAGTGCTGGGCTGGCATGGTAGAGCTGATGGCAGCTCTACAGAGGGAATCCTGCTCACAGACCAGAGTGCATGCCAGGAGAAGAATAAACTCCCTTGATTGTGCCACCTTGGAGAAACTGAGAACTTACAGGTCCCTAGAGTATACCCTAACCTTGACAAAGAATTCAAAATTCAAGTAACTGACTGGGAAAATGCCCCAAAAGGGGGAAAAGAATAAGACAATAGAAGGTTACTTTCTTGGTGAGCAGGTATTTTCTTCCATCCTTTCAAATGAGGAGGAACATTAGAGGAAGACCTAAAAGTCAATGCTTCTGCATCCAAAACCTCCCATCTCAGGCCATGTAAGAGCTCAACAAGGGTTTTGAAAATCAAGTAAGAGAGGTGGAGGAAAAATTGGGAAGAAAAATGAAAACAATGCAAGAAAATCATGAAAAGTGAGTCAACAGCTTGCTAAAAGAGACCCTAAAAATGCTGAAGAAATTAACACCTTTAAAAATAGACTAACTCAAATGGAAAAAGAGCCCCAAAAAGCCAGTGAGGATAAGAATGCTGTAAAGAGCAGAATTAGCCAAATTGAAAAGGAGGTTCAAAAGCTCACTGAAGAAAATAGTTCTTTAAAAATGAGAAGGGAGCAGATGGAAACTAATGACTTTATGAGAAACCAAGAAATTGTAAAACAAAACCTCTTTTGAAGTTTTAAAAAAATAGAAGGTAGTGTGAAATATCTCATTGGAAAACCAACTGACCAAGAAGAGTGAAACAAAGGGCAAAAAAAAAAATTTTTTTTTTAAATCAGAGTTATAGAGGTAAAATTCAGAAAAGAAATGAAAATGATGCAAGAAAATTAGGAAAAGATAACAACTTGGTAAAAGCGGCATGAAAATTACTGAGGAAAATAACACTATAAAAAACAAAATTAGCCAACTGATACACAAAGTAAAAAAAAAACTCACTGAGGAAAATAATTCCTTAAAAAACGGAATTGGCCAAATGGAAAAATATGTACAAAAGTTCACTGAAGAATATAATTCCTTAACATTAATTGAGCAAGGGGTACCTAATGAGTCCAGGAGACATCAAGAAAGAAAACAGTGTCAAAACAATGAAAAAAAATAGAAGACAATATAAAAGATCTCATCAGAAAAATAACTGACCTGTAAAATAAATCAAGGAGATACAATTTAAGACTTGTTAGACTACTTGAAAAGTATGATTTTTTATTAAAAAAAGAGCCAAACATCATATTTCAAAAAGCTATAAAAGAAAACTACCCCCAGTATCTCAGAACTAGAGGGTTAAAAAAAAAAATTCACTAATCACTTCCTGGAAACAGTTTCAAAATGAAAACTCCCAGAAATATTATAGCCAAATTACAGAGCTCCTAGATGAAAGAGGAAATACTGAAGGCAACCAGAAAGAAATTATTCAAATACCATCGAGCCAATCAGGATCACACAAGCTTTAGTAGCAGCTACCACATTAGAGGAGCAGAGAGCTTGGAGTATGATATTCCAGAAAGCACAGGAGCTAGAAGTATAACCAAAAATTACCTACACAGAAAAACTGAGTATAAATCTGGGGGGCATGGGGGAGGGCGGGGGAAGATGGATATTTAACGATATAGAAGACTTTAAAGCATTCCTGATGAAAGACCAGAGCTGAATAGAAAATTTAATCTTCAAATGCAAGACTCAAGAGAAGCATTAAAAGGAATGTGAAAGAGAAATCATAGAGGAGTCCTTATGGAGAGAAGGTTAAACTATATTTTAGAAAATGATGCACATAATTCTGAAGAACTTCATCGTTATTAGGGCAATTAGGTGTCTGCATAGACAGAGGGTACAAGTACAAATCAGTTTTGTTGGAATGGTCTCAAAAACAAAATGGAAGAGTGAGAAACTGTGCCCAAAATGAAGGAGTGTGCACTGGGAAAAGGAAGAAAGGAGAGGAAGAATGGAAGAAGTATCACACATAAAAGAGGTACACAAGGAAGTTTTTACAGTGAATGAGAAAATGAGAGGAGTAGATCATGCTTGAATCTTACTTTCATATACACTGATTCAAAGAGGGAAGGAAAAATGTGTGTGTACGTGCATAGAAGCACTTAGTTGGGAATAGAAATCTGTCTTACCCAGTATGGAAATAGCAGAGGAAAGGAGTAAGAGAAAGGATGGGGGTAATGACAGTGGGAGGATAGATTAAGGGAAGAAGTGGTCAGAAGTAAAACAGACTTTGGGAAATACACAGTAATCACAACTGTGAAAGTGATTCGGATATACTCATCCATGAAATGGAAGAGGATAGCAGAGTAGATTAGAAACCAACAATATATTGTTTACAAGGAGGAGGTAGAGGGAAGTGGAGAGAGAGAGTTAAAATAAGGGGCTAGAGCAGAATCTGTTTTACTTCAGCTGGAGCAAAAAAGGCAGGATAGCAATCATAATCTCAGAGAAAGCAAAAATAAACCTAATTAAAAGATATAATCAGGAAAAACCACATCTTGCTAAAAAAAAAAGGCACCTTAGACAATGAAATAATATCAATACTAAACACGTATCAAATGGCAGAACATCCAAGTTATTAAAGAAAAATTTATATTAGTTGGCTAGATAAGTCTAACCATAAAATAAATAAGAAAGATGTTAAGGAGATTAATAGAATTTTAGAAAAGTTAAATATGTCTGGAGAGAAATGAATGGGACTGGAAAACAGCTCTTTTGTTAAAGTTAGTGACAACAGTAAGACAGTAGCCAAAATCTGTGAGATGCAGCCAAAGCAATACTTAAGGGAAATTTTATATTCCTAAGTGTTTATATGTATAAAAAAGAGAAATGCAAATCAAGGAACTATCCATACAGCTAAAAAAAAATCTAGAAAAAGAACAAATTTAAAATCCCCAATTAAACACCAAAATGGAAATCGTGAAAATCAAAGGAGAGATTAGTAAAAGTGAAAGTTTAAAAATTGAACTAAAAAACAAAACAAGGAGCCAGTTTTATGGAAGAGAAAATAAAATAGATAAATTTAATTTGATTTTTAAAAAGAAAGAATGAAATCAAATTACCACTGCTCAAAATGACAAAGATGAATGCATCACCAGTGAAGATGGCATTATAGCAAGTATGAGAAGCTATTTTTCATAATTATGTGCCAGTAAAATTAACAATTTAAGTGAAATAGATCGATATTTATAAAAATATGTTGCCCAGATTAACAGAAGAAGAAATAGAATATCTAAATAACCCTATCATAGAAAAAGAAATTGAACAAGTTATCAGTAACTTCCTTAAGAAAAAATCCCCAGAACCAAATAGATTTACAAGTGAATTCTATCTTACATTTAATGAACAATTAATTATAATATTATATGAGCTGTTTGGAAAAAAATAAGTACAACAAACAGTTCTACCAAATTCCTTTTGTGACACATATATGGTTTTGATATCTAATCCAGGGAGAACAAGGGAGAGAGAGAAAACTATAGGCTCATTAAGATAATAAATAAAGACTGCATAGAAAATTGCAACAGTACATCCAAAGATCCTACGCAATGACCAGGTGGGATTTAAACCTAAAATGTAGAGTTGGTTCAGTATTAGGGAAACTGTAAACGTAATTGACCGTATTAATAAAAATAACAACAAAAATCATGATTATCTCAATAGACACAGAAAAAGCCTTTCACAAAATCCAGCACCCATTCCTAATAAAAGCGCCGGAAAGCGTAGGAACAAATGGATCCTTTCGTGACGTGGTGAGTAGAATCTATCAAAAACCTAGAGAAGCGTTATCTGTAATGAGAATTATCTAGAATCCTTTCCAGTTAAGGTCAGTGGTGAAGCAAAGATGTCCATTATCACCACTCTTATTTACTTTTGCATTAGAAATGCTAGCTATAGCAATAAGACAAGAAAAAGAAATTGGAGGAATAAAAATAGGCAATGAGGAAATAAGACGATTCCTCTGGGTAGATGATACTATGGTATACTTCGAGAACACAAACCTACTGAATTGAAACAATTAACAGCCTCAGCAAAGTTGCAGTTTATAAAATAGACCCACACAAGTCATGAGCATTTCTGCATGTTAACAACAAAATTCAGCAGGAAGAGATAGAAAAATTCTATTTAAAATAGCTACAAATAATATAAAATGTTTGGGAGTCTATCTGCCAAGAGAGACCCCAAAAAACTGAGCCTTTATTGAGTTCATTGAGGAAGGAAAGAGAAAGACTTTCAGATCATTAGATGAGAGCAAGAATCAGGAATTGATTATAAAATTTGGTGAAATCTTTAAAAGAATAGAGATTACTGGATGATGGCAACAGAAGAATCTTGATGTGATAATGCTGACGTTGCCTGATTGAAGGTGGGAAATAGGAAGAAGGAGGAAGAGAACAGCCAAGTTGAGACAGTCACAAGAGATGATGTCTTTAGGAAGAAGCTGGACTTCAGTGTCTTCCAGAATGTGAAGCAAGAGATTAGGATAAAGGGCAGTTTTTTCGCAAAGGAAATGGGGGTTTAATTTCTGAGGGATAATGGACCTGGAGGGCAGATGAAGGTAGGAACTGAGCTGATTAGAAAGGAAAGTATGGGAAGAGATAGGAGATAGCAAGAAGAAGGTTTTTGTCCAGGCTCCAGTGTTGTGATTCATAGAAATTAGAAGAGTACAAAGTAGGGTTTTCCATTTTGTTGTATTTAGCTGTTGGACTGGGGAAGTACAAAGTATGGAAAGCCTGTAGATTAAATTAGCCTCAAGATTCTAGTTAGGGAGGGAAAAGGAATAAGCATGCATATAGCACTTATTAGCCAGTCTCACTCTACCAAGTACTTCACAAATACAGTCTCATTTGATCCTCACTACAACCCTGTGAGAAAGATACTACTTTTATTTCTATTTACATTTGAGGAAACAGAGGCACGGAAGTTAAGGAACTTGCTCTGGGTCACATAGTAAGTGTCTAAAGCTGGATTTGAATTCAAGTCTTCCTGTGTCTGGCCCAGTTTATATCCACTGCACCACCTGGGTGCTTCATAATTAGAATTTTGATGTGGAGATCTGGTTTCCCTGGCAGAGAAAGCTCTTATTCAGAAGAGAGAAATAGGGTTGTGATTGAGAAAAACAGAGTTTATTGTTGGTATAGTCAGGGTACCTGAAGTTCAGGTGGCAACTTATTTACAACCCATGTCACAGTTTCCTCAATTGCTTGCAGTGATTTGGAGGTATGGGTACATTTAGAACATTAAACTGACTATATATATAACTCCGTGGTTGCATGATGAGAAAAGCAAACATTGATTTTGTATTTTATAAATTGATATCACTCTGTAATTGATCTTGTTCTATAATGTTATTCTTTATTCTATATAACCTAAGCTTTTTTTTCTGTGTCTGAGTGAAGCTCATGAGTTCAAAAGTTCAGTCTTCTCTAATAGTTAGATGCCAAGTTTATTATTTCTATTGATTAGTTTTAGTTTAAAAAATCTCTGAACTACGTTTAGAAGATTACTACTCTCATAAAACACTTCAAGGCAATTGTTATCCTAGTACCACTTGCAAATTACTTTGTGCCAAGGAAGCTTGTTATCTCTCATAATTTCAGCTCCTGAGAAACTGTGCTTTCTTTGAAAATTGAAGAGCTGACCATACCCCATCTTAGCCTCATCCTTGCCCAGTTAAAAGTGGTTTTATCTCTTTCCCAGGTGCCAGAAAGTCTTCTATCTCTTGTCCACTATTAATGGCCTTCAGATGCAGCTGGGTCCCATAAATCCATAAAGCATTTTTCTAAGACAAAGAGGGGTGGTCTTAGTCCCACATGAGTATGTAAACCATTCCCTTAATGTAACCAGTCATGTTGCCCTTATCCCCATGATGCTGTCAGCCCCATCACCATCTGTGTGATTTCCTCACCTTTTCTGTTTTATTTTTCTATTCTATTCCTATAAAAAGGAGTTGCATCTTCAGTTCTTTGTCTTTTGTCTAAACTGAGGTAAGCCATTAAACCTGCTTTAATTAGGTACATGCCCTGTTAATAAATTGCACAGAGAAGGTGTGCTTCAGGCTACTTTTTATTGAATTTCACTTGTAAAAATGACAAGAGTATGGAGTGATGACAGGAGGACAGCTAAAGTGTTTACTGATATGGTCAAAATGTTAGGGAAAAGTAAGGAAATTCACAGGCACATTGAGTGAATCCTCTGAAGGGCAGAAGATATGGTTGAGTCACATAGAATGGGCAGGTATGGATGGGATTCGATTTCTTCTATTTGAAGGAAGCTCCCAAATGGATTAGATGACAGATCCATTTGAGCATCAAATTTGCCAAGCTAATTTAGTCACAATACTTTGAAGTATAAAATACACTACAGATCTCTTAAATACTGGTCCACATATCTAAAATATGAAACACCTCTGAAAATAATAAGAGGGAGATAAAGGGATCAAGAAAAATTTGGAGTTAAAGGAAATTAAGCATATAATAATATTGAAAAATTGCTCCCTAAAAGAATTTTAATATGTATGTAATTTCATTTTTATTATTTTAGAGGAGGAAAATATTACTAGCATCAAATTCTTCTCTTATAATTTCTACCTATATTGTGTGGAAAGAACACCAATGGTCAATAGACTACAGTTTGGAAAATACTGCTATAGTACATTATTTGTAATGTATATAGTTTAACATTTGAATCTTGTTGAAAAGCCAAAGGCATTTAATTATGTATAACTGTGCAAAAATTACTTATACTAGGGTGAGAGAGAAAATGAAAGTGTTGTTCAGATGTTGGGTTTGTTGCTTGAGGTGGTTGACGCCTTCCCATCTATTTTGCCATGCAAACTTAGAGAGGCCTCTGCAGCCTTTTCCTGCAGAAGAGTGTTGTATTTAATGCCATGTTTTACGGCACCACAGAGGTCTCAGAAACTTCTACAGTTATTCCTCGTTAAATGAGCAGAACCAATGAAGCCCCCAAAGATATTCCTTTGACTTTCTGATTGGTCTCTTGAGGCACCTTCCGCCTTTTACACCTTACAGAAATTGCTTGATCTTACAAATGTAAGTGTAGTGTTTTATGAAGCTGTAGAAGCCTCTGATAACTCTTTACAATTACCCCTCGTTGGATTCACAGAACTGGATAATTGTGACTTCCTTCTCTTGTCTTGGAATCAGGAATTCTTAGACTTTCATTTCATAATTACCTCGGCTAGTCCCATCCATATCTGAGCTAGCCTTACCTCTACAACATCTTCAATAAGTAGTCATCCAACTTTTACTTGAATATCTCCAGTTATGGGGAAATCACTGCCTGTTGAGGCAACAACCTATGCTATCACTGGTAAGTCATTTCAGTTGTGTCTGACTCTTCATGACCCCATTTGAGGTTTTCTTGGCAGAGATACCAAAGTGATTTTCTATTCCTTTTTCAGCTCATTATACAGATGAGGAACTGAAGCAAATGAGGTGACTTGCCCAGGATCATGTGGCTATTAAGTGTCTAAGGTCAGATGTGAACTCAAGAAGATGAGGCTTTATGATTCCAGGTCTCTTGTTCTATCCACTGTGCTACCTAGCTACCTTTGGACCACACTAATTGTTAAAAAGTTTTTCTTTTTATTGAGATGAAATCTGACTCAATACGGCTTCTCATTCTTCATAGCTGACCTATGGAGCAAAACAAAACAAGGATGACCTTAAGCAAACTATTTAACCTCTCTAGGTCTCAATCTCCTTGTCAGTACAATGTGGGACCTCTAGGGTCCCTTCTGGCTCTAAAAATTTGTAAGTCTACAAATCTGTAGCCTCTCTTCTCCATGACATCTCTTTAAGTATTTGAAGATAACTGTCACATCCTTTCCAAGTTTTTTCTTTTAGAGTAAATATTCCCAGTTCCATCGATCTTTGTATGGCATGGTTTCATGTCTTTTCCCCCTTCTAATCTTCTGGACATACTCTAGCTTGTTAATATCAAGGCAGTGTGAAATTGTGAAAAGAATCTGGAGAACTTAGAATCTGGAGATCTTTCTGAGTGACCTTGGGCAAGTTAATTCACTGCCAAGAGACTCAGTCTCTTCAGCTGAAAGATGGGGATTATGAAATTTGCTCTACCTACTTTACAGAATTGTTGTGAAGGGGGGCGGAGCCAAGATGGAGGAGTAGAAAGACTCACATATGCTAGCTCCGAACCCACAGCCCATGGACTTCCTCTAAAAAGAACTCCCAACAAATTCTGGAAGAGTGGAAGCCGTGCAGCAACACAGTGAAAGAGATTTCCTGTCAGAGAGCCCTGAAAAACAGACTCCAAAGGTCCATCGCACACTGGACGGGAGTGGAGCCCTGCCTTGGCCATGCGGCACTGAGAGGAGCTAGCAGATCCAAGCAGGCTTTAGGGACGGAATCTCCAGGGGCTGCGGGGGTCCCTCCACCCACAGACGCACGGGTCAGTGAGAGAGACGTCTGGACGGGCTGAGAGGGGAGCGGGGTGTCTCCATGACTCAGGCCCCCTCGGGAGGCAGTGGCAGAGGCAGCGGGTGGCCAGAGGCTCCCAGAGCAGGCAGGAGCTTGGCAGCAGCTCCATTACAGAA
>JAQQSK010007529.1:0-13942 GCA_028658325.1 Potorous gilbertii | reverse complement strand
TGACCTTAGGTGAGTCATTTAACCCCCGATTGCCTCACTCCCTCCAAAACAAAATTCCACCTCAGTCACATATTAGCTGTGTGACCTTGGTCAAGTCATTTAACCTCTGCCTCAACTCAGTTTGTAACACGGGGATGGCAATAGCACCTACCTCTCAGGATGGTTGTGAGGATTAAATGAGATATTTGTAAAGCACACAGTCCTTGGTACATAGTAACCGCTATATAAACACGATTTATTTATTATTACTACATATTATTATAATTGCAAACTGTTTTCTATATATGAACTCATTTATTCTCCCCACAACCCTGTGAAGTGGGTGTTTTTATTTGCATTTTAGATATAAGCAACTGAGGATTGGAGAAGTTAAGTGACTAATTCCGTCCTCCAAGTTATCTATTATAATTCTTGGTGAATTCTGCTTTCCATAACAGACTACCGGTCATTTCCAGAACTCAATATTCCATTTCCCACCTACAGATGTTTTCAACAGAGGACCCGCTTAGAAGACTGCATTCCCCCATCATCTCTGAGCCTCAGCATCCATCTTCCTTCCATCGGATCAGGTTCTGTCTTCTCTGTGAAGTCTTCCTTGATTTCCCTAGGTAGTGCCCTTATTCCTCTGAAATCACATTGTATTTGTTTATTCCTGTGCTCTCCTCCTCTGTAGAACATAAGCAATCTGAGAGCAAAGACTGTTTTTTTCCTTTGTATCCCCCAGGACTTAGCACAGTACCTTAAACATAGTAAGTAACTGACTCAATACAGATTTAGTAGCTGTATGGCTTGAGAAACTAAGTTCCAATACAAGGAAACATGGAGCAAGCTGGCTTTATTGATGGGACATACTTACAATAAAGAAGAGCTGTTGGAAAAATGGAAACCGGTCAAGTCCTCTCGGGTCCCAGGTGGAATTGGATACTTCAAACCAGTAAAGTTTGGTGAGTTCTGAGTCAAGCAACACTAGGTATTGAGGATCCTGGACCTGGGAACTGGTGCCGATTCATGCTGGGAGGGAAGAAGAGATGAAAGGAAGATTCCTAAGAATTGGCAGTCAGTTGGTATTCAGACTCCTGGGTAAAAAGGAGACTTTGGGCATTACTGCCTAGAACTTCTTCAGTTACTGGAATGAGAAACTTAGGTCATTACAGTACTCAATAAAATTTTATTGAATTGAATTATGTACAACTAGTAACTAACTAATAACAATTTTAATTTATCTGTATATTTAATTAATTTCCTCATTGGCAAAGCCTTATCCCAAAGCTTGGCAAATGGGTTTCATCCTCATGGACTGGACACATGCTTACTCTTTGTTCTGTGGTCCTGACGGAGATCAGATATTGTTCCTGAGAACCTGGATGTATTTGTATAAAGGTACCAATGTCAAGTCATTTCAAAGCAATCAATTCCACTAGTTCTGATACCATAGTTCCAATGACATCTTATTAAGTCTCAGTTTTGGATTACTTCTACCGTCTGCCTCCTTCACTCCTATTTGAATCCTGTTGAATGTGGAAAATCATTAAGTCATACCAACTAGGCACTAATTTTATACCTCCCCAAACAATTCCCTATGCCACTCACCATAGTGGCTATTCCAAATTTTGTCTCCTTTTTAGCCCTTCCTCTGAAGATCTCATCTCATATTTCACTGAACAAATTTAAATCACTCACCAAAAGCTTCCTTTTCTGATCTCTTCCATGTGCAATATCACTTAGACATCTCCCACTTTCTTACCCTTTAGTCTTATCTTACATGAAGAGGTGGTCCTTCCAATGCAGACGACCCCCTACAGTGCATAAGTGAACATTGGTCCCTCTACTCTCTCCACTTTCTCTGTTTTTCCATCCCTCCCTGTCTACTACCCTGCTTCTCCTATCCCTAAAAAATTTGACCATTCCCCCATTTAAAAAAAATGCTTACTTGATCCATTCCAAGTAACTACCACCCTACGTTTCTCCTCTCTCTTGCCTAAATTGCTTGATAAATCATTCTACAATAGGTGGCTCTACCTACTCCCTTGCTTCCAAATGCTCTGCAGTATAGCTTCCTACTTCATTCCATTGAAACTGCTTTTACCAGAGTTGCCAATGGATCCTTAAATGTAAAACTCCAGTGGCCTTTTCTCACTGCTCATCATTCTTGACCTCTCTGTAGCTTTTCAGATTGTCAATCACTCTCCCTTTCATGTATGACATTGCTTTCTTCTTCTTCTCTTTCCATCTGTCTGACCACCCCTTCTCAGACATCTTTGCCAGATCTATATCAAGGCCATGCCCACTAACCAGTCGATCTGTCCTAGGTGCTCATGTCTTCTCTTCATATACTCTCTAACTCAGTGATCTCATTAGCTTACATGTGTTTAATTGTTATCTCGATGGAGATGTTTCCCAAATCTAAATAGCTAGCCCTAGTCTTTCTCCTGACCTCTAATCCAGTATTGCCTTTTGTATATCTCAAGCTGGATGTCCCAAAGACATCTCAAATTGAACATATCAAAAAAAAAAAAAAAAAAAAAGCTAGTTACCCTCCTCTCCTGTTCTTCTCAACTTGTCTATTCATGTAGAGGACACCACCATTGCCCCAGTTACTAGACTCAGTGTCATCCTTGCTCCTCACTCAAACTCACCCCTTACACCACTCTAGTGTCAAATCTTTTTGCTGCCTTCCCCCTAACTCATATTTTCCCTTCTCTCTACTCACATAGCCACCACACTTGAACACGTCCCCATCACCTCAAAAAAAAAAGTGTCTTTTGCTGATTGTCTCCCATGCCTGCAATGTTCTCCCTCCTCACTTCTTCCCCTAGCTTCCCTGGCCTCCTTCAAGAGTCAACTCAAATTCTACCTTCCGAAGGAGGCCTTTCTGGGACCCCTACTCTACACCCACACCCACTCACTGCTAGAGTCTTCCAGCTGAGATTATCTTTCATTGCATGAAGGACAATAACCACCACCTCTCATTTACTTTATACCTTTCTTGTCTGATCAAAGTTATTTGCATGTTGTCTCCTCCAATAGAAAGTGAGTTCTCTGAGGTCAGGAACTTTGTTTGCCCTTCTTTATATCTCCAGAGCTCAGCACAGTGCCCAGTACTTAGTAAGCTCAATAAATATGTTTCGGTTGAAAGAGCGTCCCAATCAAGTGAGAGTGAATCTAAAATGTCCAAAACTACCCCAAAGAAGACTGAATGAAAAGGTGCTATTTAACCCAGAGCACTAGATTTTAAATTCCATGAAGGCAGGGACTGTGTCTTACCTAAACCCTCCGTCTCCTTCAGGGTCTAGTGCACTACTCTGTAGCAAGTTAGGTGCTGAATAAATGATTATTACATGAATTAGTAATAAATAGTGGGAATTTCATGCTTTGTGGCACCTAGAAAAGATTTTTGCAGCTGATACTCTCTTCTACCTCATGCCCCAAACCTTTGAATCACGAGTTGGTAGTATGTAACCATCTACTGTACCTCTATACAAGGATGGTCATGCCACTCAAAAGCAAGCCTATCAGACTGGCTAAAATGATTGAAGGAGAAAACAATGAATGTTTGAGATGCAGAAAAATTGGAAAATTAATTCATGGATGGTGGAATTGTGGAATCCAACCATTTTGAAGAGCTATCTGGAATTATGCCCAAAATGTTATTAAATTGTCTGTATCCTTTGACCCAATAATAGCAGTACTAGGTCTACTTACAAAGATAATTAGGGAAAAAAGCAAAACAACTTATGTGCTTTAAATATTTAGAGCCATTCTCTTTGTGGTGTCAAAGAATTGGTAATGGCAGAGATACCCATCAACTGGGCTAAACAATATATGGTATATGATTACAAATACTGCTGTGCTATAAGAAATGATGAGCTCAGTGATCTTAGAAAAATATGGATAGACTTGCATGAAATAATGAACAGCGAAATGAGCAAACCAAAAGAAGGTTGCATACAGTAACAGCAATATTGTCTTAAGAACAATTTTGAGTGGTTGTCATTTTGAGTATTATAAATATCCAAATTTACTACACAAGACATATGAAGGAAGGCATTATCTGCATCCAGAGAAAAATAACTGATAAATAAAAGTGTGTACAGAATGATTTTACATATATATATTTGTATGTGTGTAGACACACACACACAAGCACACACATATACATTTGTGTCTAATGTTAACCATCTGGGGGAAAGGAGAAGAAAAAAAGAAAAAAGAAATTTACATGATAACTTTATTATATATTTCAAAGGAAAAGCAAGTTGTGCATAACAGATTTACAGTTTCATGGGCAATCATCTTTTTAAAAATTATTCTACCTAATGGGGGGAGCGAATTCCCAAACTAGAGAACCCCATTAAAGCAACAAAGGAATGAATTATAAATATAGACCTTGATCTCAGAGAAAGAGTTTTCTGGGCATTTGGGGACAAATCTGAGACAAGAAAAGAACAGTAGAGATTCTGCCTGTTTATATGTTGGTCCCAGACTCTGTGGAGAAAATGAAAGTGTCTGTCTTTCATGAATTTTCTTGGCATGGCTACTTCAGTGCTTTTCACACAGATGTAGTTAGAATTTCTATTTTCCCTTGACTACCCCAGAATGATCCAGGGTTCCATCCACCCACCCACCCAATCTTTATTCTTTTAAGGTACTACATGGTCACCTCAACAGTGATTGCCATTGCTAAGCTTGGTGGAGTGGGAGCATGTTATCCCTTGCAGCCAGATACAATGGAAAAATTCCTGATTCTACATTCAGAAGAGCTGATCAGAATAGCTCAGTTCAAATCCTTCCTCCAGTGTGTTTTGTATATGTAGGAGAAATAAAGGTCAGGTGATGAGGTATTTCAAGACAGCTATTTCCCATAATCCTTATACTCAACTAGGGGAGAGATTGAACTTAAAATATCTAATTATCTCACCCTAGAGAGGACCAAATGAAAAGGGCACTGTTAAGTCCAAAGTACTAAATCATCAGCTCCATGAACGTGGTGACTAGGTTTAGCTAAATTTTGTATCTCCTCTCTAATACCTAGCAAACTGATCAGTACAGATTAGCTATATAATAAATGCTTGCTGTATGAAGCAGTGGTTAATGGTGGGAATTTCATGCACTGTGCCACCTAGGGAAAATACTTTACAGGAAGTCTTCTCTCCCCACCCCATACCCCAGTCTTTTAAATCACAGTATCTTGGGTATGTCACTGACCTAAGATTTCTCTTCTGTAAAATGAGGGGATTAGGCTAGATGAACCTCGGACATCCTTCTACCTCTAAAATTATTAACTCATCATCAGCAAAACCAGAAACTGGCCTTGGGAATATAAACATATGTTTAGGGAGGAGGGGGAATGAAAGGGAAGACCTGACAGACAAGCATTTCAGGATCCCACGAGGTAGCCCTAAATTCAAAGCCAAGAAGCCTATGTTCTACTCCTGGTTTTACCAGTTGAGTGACCATTTGACTTGAACGAATCAAGCTAACTTCAAAGAACCAGAATTTACTATCAAGCAAATGGAAATAACAATACCTACTGTCCAGATCTCATATGGTTCAATGGAAAGGATATTAAATTTAATATCAGGAGACCTGAGTTCAAATCTGAATGAAATCACTTGCTAGCTGTGTAATTGTGAACAAGCTATTGTATCCCTCTGGGCCTCATTTTTTTGGACATGATGTTTAGAATCACAGAATAAGGCTGAGGGAGCCCAAAAGCCCTCTAGTCTAGGGGTTCTTTGCCATTTTGTATCATGGACCCTCTTTGCAGTCTGATAAAATCTGTGGACCATTCTTCAAATCAATATTTTTAGGTATGTAAAATAAAATAGGGTTGTAAAGGAAATTAATCATACTGAAACATGACAAAGAGAGGATTCACAATATTCCCAGCTTCTAAGGGAGTCTCTAGAAAACCAAAGTTGGTTGAGTTTGCAAACAAAAGGAAAAAAAAAAACTTTCTTTTTTCTCTACAAAAATTGAAGTGCTGTATAAATTTCTGATTTCATCATTTCTTTCAGAGACACCGTCACTCACCTAGGTTCTCATTTATCAGCCTTAATTTGAGGCTTTCCTCTCCCTCAATTCTCATATCCAATCAGATGCCAAGTCTTGTTAACCCTAACTTGGCAATATCTTTTTCATCCCCTCCACACCATCTTCTCTATCATTTACTGCTACCATACTATAAAAGACCATTATTACCAATTCCTTTGCTTATTGATTTAGGATCATAGATTTAGGGTTAAAAGAAGACCTTAAAAATTGTCTACTGTAAATCAAATCCCCTCTTCATCTTTTTATACAGGAGAAAACTGAAACTCAGGGAGATTTTTGTGTCTTGTTCAAGGTCATACAGGTACTAAGTGACAAAGGTAGAATTTTAGCCAAAGTCCTCTGACACTAAAGTCAACACTCTTTCCACAGTTCCACATTGCCTCTTTGTCAACTAGTCATTGTGATTCCGAAAGGAGAAAACATCTGTTCAAGACGGTAATTCGATGACTGCTGCTGTAAGCCTCTGGTAGGTTAAAAGAAGAGGCAACTCTTCCTGTGGACACCCAAGGAAAGCTGTGACTGCATTGTTAAGAGAAGGTGCCAGACAGGGCAAATGGTGGCACCACCACCACCAATGGAGGACAGCTTAAATGCCAGCTGGGACTTAATACCTTCAGCAAGTCAAAATTCTCTGGAATGCAATGTGATCTGCCAAATGAGGGTCATGCCAGTTGTAACAGCCCAGGTAAGCCTCTAGTCTTCTGGGGCTGTCTTTTACTTGGAAAAAAGACTATCTTAACTCTAGAGATACTTCCTCCTCCTGCTTTGTATGAAAGCTACCATGGCCCTTCTCTGGAACTACCCCTCCATGTCTAAAACCTTTCTGGATATTTCTCACTTCCTAATTCATTGGCACATGCCTATCTATAACACCAGAGGTAGGAAACCAATTAGCAGTACCTGAGCAGGACACTACCCCTCCTTATAAAACATCTTGTGCTTTTCTTCATCCACAGAACAATCCGTCTCTCTAGCACCAAAGGAGTGACCAAGGACATGCTATAACTTCTATGACAGGGCAAGAAGATGCCTGGATCCTTTCCTTCTCCTAATGGGTCTGAAGGTCATTGCTTCCAAGATCTAGGCTTTCTCTTTAAAGGCGTCTCGCCTGAGCTTCTGAGATCCACGTGTAGCCTTGTCCTAGATGACAAATATCCCGTTATATACTTCCCTCCTTTCCCTATCCCCTCAGAGCAATAATGGCTATTACTAGCTATTATCATTTATATAATCATATAGATTTTAAAATAATAGGATTATTATGGTTAGTATTTATAGACACAGCTGCTAAGTGCCTGAGGAAGGATTCAAACGCAGGTCCATCCTGATGCCAAATCCAGTGCTTTATATACTATGCTATCCTTCCATTAGGTTGCCCTTCTGTCTTCCTTCTCCCCACTCCGCCTCCCCAAGGTGTCCAAAGTTAAACGTCTATTTTTATTTTAAGTAAAATTTACCCATAATAAGGCCCTATTATCTTTAGCATCCTTGAATTGTTTGCTTTTCCTGTTAAAATATCTAAGTCCCCCCCCCAAAAAAAAAATCATCTACAATAGCCTGGAACACCAGCAAAGGACCATAGCAGCACATGGTGGAGCAGACTTTATAGGAGGTACTCATGCCAACACAGGACAGGGTAGCAGATGGTAGATCCTGGTGTTAAAAGAGCCTTCATCCAAGAGCTATGTTTAAGTGTGGCCATTCGAAGGGTAAAGAAGCATCTTAGTTAATTTAAAAACCATACAAATATACTAACTAGCATTCTATATGTCTGTTATATGTATGTAGTATATATTTATGAGATGCTTGTGAACCATGTAGTGGTAGTATAGCAGTGATCATGACTTTGATAAAGCAATTTGTCAATCATATCATTAAATGGGATTAACTTGCTATGTTTTTGCTGAGACCTTTATGGTTAGTGGTGATCCTGGATGCATAATAGACATAAAAGAAGCTCTAGAATTTGAGGATCCTTATACTAAGCCTAAAAAGAGATCATTTAGGAGAACTATGATCCAAAATGGAGGTAGACCTGTCATGCAATAGGATAAATGATGGCCAAAACATGGGCAGTCCAAGTGTTTTATTGGTACACATGGTAGAGTGCTTTCCTTGGGAATCAGGAATACCTGAGTTTAAATCCTGCCTCTGACATCTACTTGTTTATTTGACCTTGAATAAGTAAGTAACTTAACCTCTCCTTAAGTTTCATCATCTTTCATATGAGGTTCATAATAGCACTATCTCATAGGGTGGTTGTGAAAATCAAATGAAAAAAAAAACAATATGTATAAAGTTATTTTGCAAACCATAAAGCAATATGTAAATGTTGGGTATAATTATTATTTTAATGTCAAAATATATGAGGAAATTCCCATAGTACATTGGGTTGACCACCACCACCCACCCCACCCTCATGAGGGGATTATTAGAAGATATGGATAAGAGTTACATGGGATAAGAAAGACTCCTTTCAAGGAAATTTCCACATTGATGAGATCGGGAATTCATTGGGTGTTGAAGTTATAAACTACATCAGAGAGGTTGGCAATCAGAATATTTGCTAATGGAAATCCAGAAATAGCCATCAAGAAGGGAATAACCGAAGAAGATGGAGGTAGAATGTAGTGGAAGACAGAGAATCATAGTCTGTGTCAGAAAGCTCTGGGTTCAAGTCAAGTCAACTATTTCTTAAGTGCTTACAATGCATCCAGCACCTTACTAAATGCTTTGTTTAAATCCATCCATTGACTGACACAAACTAGTTACATGACTCTGGGCAAATCATTTAACTTCTCAGTGCCTCTAAGCAATTCTCTAAGACTATAAGTTGTCAGATAGCCAAGTTATAAGTCTAATTGCTAATTGACAGCCACCTAGACCAATGAAGTCACTATTTATGACCAAAGAAAAATTTTAAGGACCGGAATGAGGGTAAGGTTTCCACCCCTCTAGTTAAGAGCTTGGGTATCTTCAAATGGTACAAATGCCACTTCAGTGTGACTATGATGCTATATTAAACGGCATGATATTGAAAACACTGGACCAGAAGTCAAGCAAGATGTTGATTCCAAATGTTCCTCTAAAATTAATAACTCTGTGACCTTGGACAAGTCAAGTAACCTCTCTGAGTCTCAGTTCCCTCATATATAAAATGATGACCACAATCCTAGTACCTATTCCATAGGGTCTTTGATGGGATCAAATGAAATAATATATGTATAGTGTTTTGTGAACCTTACATCTGTATAGTCTGTTATTGTTATTAATGCAAAGCATTGTAAATTTTTACTGTAATAACATGCAACATATAGTTCTCTTTTTTAAAATTTAATTACTCTATTTGTTTTCAATTTTCAACAATCACTGCTATAAGTCTTACATTTTCTCCCCCTGCCTCTCCTCTCCCTCCCCAAGATGGCATGCAATCTTATATGGGTTTTACACATACATTCTTAGTAAACACATTTTCACATTAGTCAGCAACATACATTTCCTAAACATTTTCAAGAGGAGTGATAGATATTGAGGGAAAGCTAAAGATGAATAAGACATTTTTCCTGCCCTCAAAAATAATTTATAACTAATTGGAGGACATAATCTAGACAAAGAAGACAAATTGGAACATAGTAAGACCTGTGAGCTAAGAAAAGAGAGAATTTTCACATGTGGCAACAATTAACTTCAAAAAGCATTTAATTAAGTACCTACTATGTGCAAAGAACCATGCTAAACACTGGGGATAAAAAAAAGAAAAGAAAAAATAAGGAAAGGAGTAGCATTCCAGTTATACTTTCAAGGATGAATGAAAAGAATAGCGAGAGGTGGAAATGGGATGCTCTTACTTGATGATTTCCCTGCTGCATAATATCTGTCTGCCAATTTTCATTTGCCAATAAAATTTCTTTAAACATACCAGATAGCATGATGGCAAGAGGGAAAGTGAATAACAACCTACCGGGATATACAGTGGAGAGATTTCCTAGCTTCTTGGGAAAAGTTCTAAGCAGACCCACTAAACAGTTTACCCTTTCCTTTCGTCATGGGCAACTCTGATACATGGGCATAATGTTCATAATAAATTGCTCATGACTGCGAGCTTTTCCAAGTGTTTTCGTATTTATGGTGTCATTTGATCATTGCAATACCACTATGTAGATAATAGTAATGACGATAAATACGTGTAGGAGCTTAAAGTTTATGAAATGCCCTCGATAATCATCCCCATTTTAATAGATGAACTGAGACTCAGAGAATTTATATAGCTTGTCTATGTTCGTATGTCTAGGAAGTGCAATGCGCCTTATAGAGTGTTCAGGAGGACTAGCCCCGCTGGTGTGAGAGCTTGCTGAGCCCTTTTCAGGGTCACTCATCCACTTTTGGTGTCCACCTGATTCATCCAACTCTCATCCGTGGTTCTGAGCAGCTATAGCATGTACAGAGGCCACACTCCACTAAACCATCTCAGCAGATGGGCTAAAGAAGGTTGAAGGTAACCCACAGGCTTCAAACTCATTGGTGAGTTAGGGGAGTGCCTACCCCAAACATGTGAAGACTCATCCCAGTGGATGAGAACAATTCATTTCAACAGCCATGAAGGCAGCTGAAGCAGGTGCTGTGGAGCCCTTAGAGCCTGATCAGACATCAAAGATGCCAAGGTCATTCACTGCATCTCATGTCATAGCAAGTCTTCTGGACTTTTGTCCTGCCACTGGACTTTGATGACTCTGGAAGAGAGTGAGGCTGATGACTCTAGTAACCATGACACCCCAATTCATGTGAAAATCAAGACATAACCCTGTGATGCTATTGGTCCTCTGAAAATGAAGGATAAATAAATACAATGGGCAAGGTTTAAACCCAGGCTCCCTTGACTTTAGCTTCAACACTCTTTCCACTCTGTCAGTCAGGGAAGCATGCAAACATGTACTGAGCACCTACTATGTATCAAGTCTTAGGGATACTTATACCAAAATGAAATAGCTCTTGTCCTCAAGAACCTTACAGTCTATTGAAGGAAACAACATATAGGGTGTTCCAAAAGTCTCATTGTAGTTTTTGGTGTGTGTGTGTGTGTCTCTGTGTGTTTTGTTTTTTGTTTTTAGGCAATCAGGGTTAAATAACTTGCCCAGGGTCACTTGTCTCATTATTGCCATTTTCCTGGATGAATTTATTGATTGTTTTTATGATTTGTTGTTTGACCCTCTCATTCTTTAGGATTAAATATTGAGCTTCCCATTAATATTTAGTCGTCTTTCCATGGTCCTTTGTTACATATAATTTTATGGCATCATGATCTGAAAAGGATCTAGTAAATATCTGAAGTTGGATTTGAACTCCCGTCCTTTTGACTCAAGGACCAGTATTCTATCCACTGTGCCACCTAGTGGCCCATGAGTGCATTTTTTATCTACTAAAGCATCACTTTAGTCTATAATAGCAATGATAATCAAAATTGTTATTTTGTTATTTTATAGATAAGGAAACAAAGTATAACTTAAGTAGTTTAAAACAGTACCAAGATATTTAGAATATCTTGTATATGCATCTAAGTCTTCACAAGCTATGTACAAAGTAAACGCAAGGTAACTTTTTAGTGGAGGCTGGTGAGGATAGAGGACATGCTGACAGCTGTGGGGATTAGGGAAGGCGGTACTTGGGCTGAGTTTCAAAGAAAACTAAGGATTCTAAGACACAGAGGTGAGAAGAGCAGTGGGAGTCCATCCCAGAGGGAGAAGAAGACTAGATGATATCAACTTGTATTGGACCTAGTCAGCTTAGTTGCTGTCCAACTTGGGGCTAGGCAAGGTGTGAACAGTGGTATTATAACTAAACATGAGATTTGCTCTAACATATTCCAGGCATAGGGAACAGCCTGTGCAAAAGCAGAAAGATGGAAAATGGAACATTGTGGTTGGGAAAGAGTAAGTAAGGCCAGTTTAGCTGGAACATCGAGTACATGCCAGAAAGCAATACGCAATAAGCTATGTGGGAAATGGAATGTCATGTGTGAGGGGTCCTAACAAGGACAATTTAGCTGGTCCAGACAATATGTGAAGGGAAGTAATGAACATATTATGCTGCTACACAAGAGTAGCAGAGATCCACCAATCCAACTCTCCAGGAATCTCACCCACTGCTCTTTCCAGTACATCCAGGTTACTCATGTAATTCAAGGACAGATGGGGGTTGTGGGGTGCAATAGGATTGGAGAGATTGCATTTAGTGGTTTGTAAAGCAGAAAGCACTTGGTATCCCTATACCTATACCGCCTATGGAAGGGACAGATGTCCAAGCTCAACCTCCCCCACTTCAAGTCTGTTTTCTATATCTAAATTGTCTTTCCTGTAAATAATGGAGCTAAGGGACGCTCACTTCCCAGATGATGGGCAGAGGTTTCACCAGACCTTTTAAAATATGATTATTATAGAGATAAGAGAAAGAAGAAAAAAGCAGTAAAGATACCCCAGGGCCTCACCAAGGCGAGAACCCTGCTCTGGCAATCCCAGCATATGATTACCTAACAGCAGGGGCCCACCCACCTCCCCGCCTACCACATCCCTGACACATTCCACCAAGAACCATTCTCCTCCTCCCTCAGACTGTAGGGAGAGAAGGCAGGGCTAGCTTCCTTTGTCTCTGTCTGAGTTGGTCGATCTGCTTAGAAGCTGAGCACTAGCACCAGCCTTGCATATTGGTGAAGAAGGTGACTGACAACCATTGAAGAACAGTGAACATAGCATGCTGAGTTTTCATTTTGTTCAATGGAGGGAAGGGAGAATGTCCAGTCTTGTAAGGCTAAAAGGCAGGAGAGGACTAGATCAGAGAGTGATTCTGCAAAGAAGAAATAGGAAATGGTGAAGTCGATATATATTAGTGGAGATTACTGAATCCTACATTTCTTCCTGAGTAACTAGTTGACACAGTGGATACAGCACAGGACTTGGAGGAAAGTTCAAATCCTACCCCAGATACTTAATGTTTTATTATTCCCAGGTGATTCTGGAAAAGTCATTTAAGGGTAGATTCAGTTTCCTCATCTTTAAAACCAGATTGTTCATCTCAATGGCCTCTAAGGTCCCTTCCAGCCCGTATCTATGGTGCTATTATCTTCAGTCCTTTCTTTGTCTTCACTATGACCTCTATCTTGTCTCTCTATCCTTTAGCACTTTCCCAGGTCATTGTCCCTATTCAGGTGACACTTTATTCGCTTCCTAATCTCAACCATATAATTGCACACTGTTCTCTGCTCTTGCTTACTTATACCATGGCTGACACCTTGCCTACCCTCAAATAGGACACCATCTATCTCTTCACAAAAGAGTTACAGGAAGTCAGGCAAGTAGGTTAATTGGGGCCAATATAAATTGATATCATCTAATCTTTTTTCCCCTCTGGAATCGACTCCTGCCTCTCTCTAGACTTGCTCCACTGAGCTATTGCATCCTTCCTACCTATAAATTCACTCCAGCCTTGTACCCTCTTCTTCTGATTGGTCAGTTATACCCCAAATTTCCATTTTAAGGAAAGAACCCAGACAAGCTTTGACTTCATCTCTTTGCAAGTTCCACCCCTAAATTTCTATCATTCCACAAGCAGCCTTCTTACCCTAGAAGTTTATTCTACCCCTGGCCTTGATGGTTGTGAACAGTGTTTAAGTCACTCACATCTTCCTTCCTTTCCAAACTCTATTCCTGATTCCCTACACTTTTTTGCACCCTACTCTTGTGTGGGTACATTTTCCCCCTCCCACTTATCCCCTCTTTGGGGTCAGGCTCCCCCAGGATTGAACTCAAGCTGTGAGAATCCATATGTAGCAAACACTCTAATATTAACTGTTCCCCCAATGTCTTTCTCTTTTTACACTGTCTCTCTCTCTCTCTCT
>JAQQSK010007528.1:0-13943 GCA_028658325.1 Potorous gilbertii | reverse complement strand
CCAGAATGGGTTGAATTATAAAATAATCTTTCAAAAAGCTAGTGGTAATTGACAAAGAGGAGGACCTCCCCTACAAAATCCCTCTTTTTCTTAAAGGGCCAACTTACCAGAGGTTCTGCCAGCATCCATCGAGGGGAGGAAAAAGAGGATGAGGGGAGGCACAAACATTTATTAAGCACCAACTATATGTCAGTCACTGTGCTGAGCACTTTACAAATATTATTTCACTGGATCCTCACAAACATTTATTAAGCACCAACTATGTCAGTCACTGTGCTGAGCACTTTACAAATATTATTTCACTGGATCCTCGCAAACATTTATTAAGCACCAACTATATGTCAGTCACTGTGCTGAGCACTTTACAAATGTTATTTCACCTGATCTTCATATCAATCCTGATGTTATTATATTATTCTATTCTAAGATAGGTGCTACTATAATTCCTATTTTATAGATGAGGACACTGAAGCCGATGGAGGTTAAGTCACATGCCCAAAGTCACACACTAGTAAGCATCTATGGTGAAATTTAAACTAGGTCTTTCTGGCTTCAAGTCTGGTGTTCTATAAACTGCACTACCTAGCTGTGGAAAACCATGAAGGCTGTTGGAAATGGTTTGAGGTTTCTTGAGCCATTATTCTGTGAAATATGAAGTATACTATACCAGGAGTGGGAAACCTGGAGGTTCTAGGCCTCAGGTGACCTTCTAGATCCTTGGGTGCCGTCCCTGCCCGAGGCCAAGTTTTATAAAGCAAATCCTTTTATTAAGGGGATTTGTTCTATGAAGTTTATATTCAGTCAAAGGACTGCACTTGGGGACCCACACTGAGGCCACATGTGGCCTCAGGGTCACAGGTTCCTCACCCCTACTTGAAACCCAAAGCAGATGGTCAAGGCATAATGTCCAAGGGCTAACCTGATGGGAGTCTCCTGCAGCATGGCTAAAAGTTAGCCCCACATTTAAAATTACCCATAAACACTCTCCATTTCAACTTCTTGCACATTTTAGGCAAGTATGCATTCAATTATTTCACCTGCTCTACATGGTTTTATGTTAAAGAATCCCACTTCACCTGCCTTTCTAGCGCTTTCAATAACACGCTGGCTGCCTTTTTATTGGTGGTAAGAACTTCCACAATTACCAGAGTTTATTTCAATCACAATGGTCAATAAAAGCTTAATTGTATTGTCATGTTTCACTTACCTGAAGGAACATTCAAGGGAGTGCAGACTGAAAGCACGTCCTCCTTGGCTGTGTATTTTTAACTCAGAAGACACAGGGCTTGAGGGGTTAATCGATAGAATGCAATGGCTTAGAAGTTGTAATACAAATAAAGGATTTAGGGGAGATGAAAGGAAGCCATAGAGGACTAGTCTGAATTCTCTGCCCCCCCACCAAAAAAAAAAGATTTGCTGCATTAAAAAAAATTGACCAGAATTCAGGGAAAAAGCATTTCTGCCAGTTCAGATTGCTGCAGCCTCCAAAAACATTTTACTGGTAAGTTACAAATGCAGAAATACCTGAGGCCTCCTTTTGGGGCTGTAATTCTGGGGTCTACAACAAGTCTAATCTACTGGAATAAGCAGGTATAATGAGGCTGTCTGCCACAGGCTACCCAGGAAGAGGGAACAAGGCACAGAAGTTGCTGTCAAATATGAGATGAGGTGTTAACCTCATGGGATGGGAAATAGAGGAAAAATGTTGAGCAGGTTTTATGCATGGTTTTAGTAAGAGTGCAGGTCTGCCTAGAATACAATGGATCCATTGGGTGCTGCTGAACTTACTGGGGAAGAGAAAGTCCACGTGAGGTCTATTTTTCTAAAAAGGGAGCTTGGTTGAAATATTAGCTATGGCACTCCTTGTTACTGAGATCAGGGAGGTAATAAAATAAAGAACTCAATGGAAAAGTTAGGTGGAACTTGGGCTGAATTGAGTTTCATTTTGTTGTGGTCTAAGAGCAGTATTTTATATATGAATCAGGGAACTGACTGAAGGAGGGCTATGTACTAGAACTCTAAGCTTCCTTAAGATTCGGAAAGGCTAAAATCCTGTGACAATTTGTACATATGCATGTGTGTATGTGCACACACATGTCTACGAACACACATATACATGTGTGCATACGTATCTAGGTACATGTATGCGTACATATAAGTGCATTGTTTAGTCATATAGTCCATGTGTGTATATACTGCAGGTATATACACTGAAACGTGTACATATGCATGCGGAGAGAAACACCACATATATACACATACAGGGCCCTCCAAATCAATATAATTTTAAGCTTATTAAGTCCAATATATGTATATAAATATATACATACACACATTTTATGTAAGTGAATGTACTATGTCTACATATCACACATATGCGCATATACACACATTTAATGTTTGCATTTCTACTTTTGTTTTATTTGTCCAGAAATATCATTACATGATTTGTAGCCAGGAGTCAGCAAATTTGGCCTGAAGGCCAAATATCACTCATTTTTTGATGGTTTGTGTACAGTTATGGATTCAGTCGGTGTGTGGGCCATACAATGTTTGATGGAGAGTCAGATCTGGCCCATAGACTGTAGTTTATTCACACTACCTTTCTAATGGAAATACATAAGGCCTTTTCTGATTCCTGATCCTCAAAATTAGTGTTCTCCCTACCCTCAGAAATGATTTGGTAGGCAGCCAGAACACGGGACTTTGCAATTGGGAAGACAAGTTCAAATTCTGACTCAAGATATTTATGAACTATTTCACCCTGATTAAGTCATTTCATTTATTTTGGCTTGTTTCTTAGGCTACAAAATGGAGATAGCGCCCAACTTTCAGGGTTGTTGTAAGGAGCTAATGAGGGTGTGTGTGTCTATACATACAGCATGCATGCATATATATAGATATGATACATGTGGGTATGTGTATCATATACATAGGTAATATATATAAAATGTCTAGAAAGTCTTATGCTAGATAAATGCCTTCAATTATTATACTGACATCTGTGTACATATTTTTCTTTCCAGTAGAGTGGAAGAATGTGGGCAAGGACTATGGTGTTTTTGCCTTTTTACATCTGATACGTACATAGTATTAGATTGCATATTGTTGTACAGTTGTGTCCAACTCTTATGACTCCATGGACCATACTGTTCATGGCGTTTTCTTGCAAAGATATTGAAAGATTTGTCATTTTCTTCTCTAGTGAATTAAGGCAAGCAGAGGTTAAGTGATTTGCCCAGGGTCACACAACTACTGAATGTCTGAGGAAATTCGAAGTCTGGTCTTCCTGACTCCAGGTTCAGTGCTCTTGCCAGTCACTTATCTGCCTCCTAGGAAAATAGAGGCTAAATGACTTCCCCAGGGTTACACAACAAATAAGAATTTAAGGTCATATTTGAAACCAGATTTTCTCACTGCAGACCCAAAGCTCTATCCACTGAGACATCCAGCTGCTGCAGTAGATACTTAATAGATGTTTGCTGAATGAAAACTCCAGTGGGCCAATCACGCACTCTCTGCCTGATGTGTATACTTAACTTTCCTAAGTATCATAATTTTTGCATTATTATAAAAGTCTACTTCATTTTCGGAGTCCTCAGAATTGATGACCCAGACAAATCTAAGACATGGTTCATGTCCCTGCCTAGTTCCCTGTTTCCTAAGCTTATCCCGGCAAAGGTCAAACAAGGAACATTCTGGATAGAAGTGGTATACTTCTCTTAATTTCATTGACCACAAGACTTGGTTTGATCAATTAAGTGGTCTGAATGCCTTGACTGACCACAGTTATACCACATTAAGGGTTCTTCATTTCCCTACCATTTTTAAATTTTAGCATCTAAATTTTATCTTGAAATTCAGTCATCACGTCAAGGTCCAAGGCCCTGTTTAATGTATGCTGCGTAGCACGGCTAAGTGAAAGCTATAAATGGAATATTTAAACAGGGACTTAACTGAGTATGAAACAGTCTCAAGCAGAAGCTTCGTAGAAAACTACAATTCATTTTATGTCCCTAATCTATTTCTAAATGGTATGCATTTTAAATCCCTCTGAATACTGTTTTCTTATTATTAAGATGGAAGAGGGGAAAAGTGTCTTTACATAACACACAATTTACAACATAAACAATGGCAACTTTTTCTGTATATTGAGGGTGAAGCATTTTTTATTGTCTTAAAAATATGTCCCTTTACCAAAGGACTCTAGTGTACATTTTGGAAATAAAACCATAAATTAACGATAGGGAAGTCTGGCATCTTTAATGCCATTCAATGAAAGATGAAGCCAGGTTTCCAAACAATTAGCATTTTATAATAGCAGCAACGTTTGATGGTAGAGAAATGAACACAAGATACAGTGGTCTCTCCTATTCGAGCCATTTTGCTCCAGCTAAATTCATTTGCATTCAAAGTCACATCGAGACACTGGATACTCCCTGACTGAATCCAGCTGACAGGCTTTGCCATCCTACCTCTGGCCACAGCCATGGCTTCTCAAGCCCCTAAGACCCTTGGACAAAGCAGAGGTTGCTGTAAAGCCCTCTGCCAAGGCTCTAAGCAGATGTTTTCAGTTCTGCAGAGCCCCCACTGCTCGCCCACAAAAGCCTTTGGGGAATGGGACTGTGTTCAGAAGAAACACCTGAGATAAAAGATGGTGGAATGTTACACTGAAGGGCTGAGTAGAAAAAGGTAAACTTTTCTTTCCTCTTCCTTGCAAGCTGTTATTGAAATTTATTTGCTTTTAAAATTTCAAAACAGATATAATTTTAACCCATTATTTTAAAAACAGAAAGACTGAAAAGCAATGAGTCCATGATATCCTACCCTGTATGTTAAAACAAGAGCCAGCTCTGATCACTCCTGGTAGGTATCACAGCCCAAAATCTCTTTAAACAAAGGACTTTCTCAAAGGGAACATGGGTGGCCCTAGACAACATTTGCCTACTTTACTCTCTCTTTCTACAGGAAGCCTTGAGTGCCTACACCAAGGGTTGTTTTGATCCCTTCCCCTTAATTAGGGGATGGTAGCACACTCATGGAAATTAAGATAGCTGTCAGCGGAGCAGAGGGGAATTTTTCAAGGCAAGTTCAGAGGCAGGTAGGAGATGGGAATTATGAACTTAAGAGTTGGGAAGACCCGAGTTACTATCTGCATGACCTTGAGCAAGTCCCTTAACTCTTTCAGCCTCAGTCATCTAATGTATAAAATGGGGATGATATCAGCACTGACCTCACAGGGTTGTTGTGAGGATTAAGTGAGATAAAATATAGAAAGGGCTTAGAAAATCTTAAAGCACTCCATCGATACCAACTGTTCATGATTGCTGGTTAAGTGTAAGGGATTAATATGTATTAACAAAAAGGTAGTGTAGTGTAATGGATAGGGAACAGTCACAAAACCAGTAAGACTAGGGGTTCATGTCCTACCTCTGACACTTGGCTTTGACCTTGAGCCAGTCACAGATTCTCATCTCTCTGACATTAACATACATTAAGGTACAGGGCAGCGGCCACATGCATTTCTAGGGGTAATTTCCTCCCTGGGAGTTCTGTATCCCAGTGAAATTGCAGGTCCCATTCCTATCCCTGAAGTACATTGACCATAAAGGGAGAGATATTGCAAAATTAAAGGGTTAAGTTGAAAAATGCATATAATATACATAGCATATGATTTTCTTGCCAACATGGGCCCTTTGTGTCTGCCATGATCCCAAAGGTGGATGGGAGAGGGAAGTTCTGAAATGACCCCAGATAATTCTTAGCCTCTTCACTCTTGGGGGAGGGGGGAAGCACAGGCCTGGGGTACCCCAGATCAGGTTCTTCCAGACCAAGAGTGACTCTAGGCTACTCCAGATCCCATGGCCTCTCCCAAGCTAGGCTCAATCCTCTTCACCCCCTCAAACTGAAAGAAGCCAACTATTCTGAGTTTTGCTGCTTTCTTCAAGACTCCAGTCAGCACCTTTTAATTATGTAATTGATGAGTTACTAGATGCCTGAGCAATAAACAATTTCATATCACTGTTTTTGAGAGTTATGGACAGTGTATCTCACTTCGGTGAGATTTCACCAATAGGAGTATGCCCTTCCCAGGTACACATCACACCCCCTCCAAGATTTAGTAGAAGGCCCTTGTCACTGTGTTGGCCAAAACATGCATCATCCTGAAGTCAACTTAATGGGTCTCTCTGAACCTGGGCTGACCCTTAGAGAATCCCAAAGTCCTTGTCATGCCCCCTCTATGCCACAAAGGGGCTTTTGTAGAGGAAGCCCACCCATAAATCTTCAAAACACTAAGCACAAACCAAACCACCATATTGCCAGTCCTTATAGCTAATATTTCAAACCTCACTTTGTATCTGTATTCCTAAGATTTAAATGCCAAAATATGAATTTAATTCACTTTACAGAAAAGAACATAAAGGACATCTTTTCCTTTGAGGTTTTCTTCCCCACTTTAAAAAAATGTTGCTGTCTGTTGGCCAACCTAATGCTAGCCATCTCTAGGGAAGGGGTGGAGAGGAAGGAAGAAAAAAAAGGAAATTTCCATAATTTTGTTGTACATTTGAAAGGAATGGTAAGTTGTGCATAGTAGATTTGCAGTTTCATGTGCAATCATCTTTTTTATTGTACTATGTTATGCCAATGTTTGTTTTATTTCATAAATTTTTTTTAAAAAGATGTATGAATGGAGTGGGGCAGGGGGCTTTTCAGTATGTATACTTTGGAGGGCTGAATACCTGAAAACTGTAGCTACGCTCCTCTGGGACAGATTCTTTAATCCCCAGTTCTCCTAAAAACCAGTTCCTCTAAAATTAGCCTCTGCAGCTCCATCACAATCAGGTGATACAATTCACTGTGGATGTTATTTGACAGCACAGTTGCAAAATGCTGGATGGGTTTCTAACTTTAGGGTTGATTGCCCATTCCGTGACTGAACATCTGGCTCCCTCTAAGATTCCAATGAAACATGACCGAATTTACTGAAATGGACCCCACTGACTTAAAACCAGGTCTGGATGTAACACCTATGGGTTGTGGTTTATAATTGATTTGAAGGGACACATGATGGATACCATACATATTTTCCTAACACGATGATTCATTGAAGTTTCCGCATAAGATTTTGATAGGTGTCTTTTTCAGACTTCCATGAATGACACAATCTCACATATTCTTTTCCTTTTGTCACGATTTTCTTTTCTAACGCAGGATCATTGACCAGTCTGGTGGCCAGCTGAATGAATTCCTGAGAGGAAAGGATGGGTGGTGGTGGGAAAGAAACAAATACAAATCATTCATTAGCAACACCATCTCTGCAAATAACTCCAAGATCATTTATCTATTTGACCTTCCGGTCTTCTTTCTGCCTCTGTTCCCCTTCCCAGGATAAACTGTCACTAACTTTGATACTTCAAGGATGCAGGACTGGGTCAGAGCAGGAATTTCCACAGCCAACACAAAGTACAGTCCCTCGAGGATGCCTCGGGAGACTAGTTCTGTGAGCTGCTCTTCCAGAAAGGAAATCCCCCAGTGAAGTCCCCAGCCTTTCTGGACAAGCCTTTGTAAACTTAGCTAAAACAGCCCTCAGACATCAGACACACAAGCAGACTCTGGACCTACTCCTAAAGTATTTCTGGCTTGTATTTATGCCAATGTCTGTCTGCCCTCCACTGGCATAATCACTGAACACCAACAGAACCAGCATCACCTGCCTACCACAGTAAGGCAACATCAGAGAAGAAGAGGCCCTCTTTAACTAGTCTATTTGCTAGGGGGTATGGAAGGGGAGAGAGAGAGAGAGACAGAGAGAGAATATTAGAAGCTGGAAAAGAGAGAGAGAATCAGGAAAGGCTTCATGTAGAAGGTGACACGAGTTGAGCCTTGAAGAATATCAGTGATTTCAAAGAGAAATACACAGAAGATGGAAGCAAAGACAAGTGACAGAGGATGAAAAGAAGAGCACGGAATGATATTGGAGTTCTGGTCTCTGAAGGAACTGAGGCTAGTGAGGGGAATAAATCAACAGAGAGGGCTTTTTTTCTTTTTAGGAGGAGATATGATAGATTGGGAGGGAAAAAAGTTCACAGTAAGGGATAAGGCCTTTGTTTGAAGAGTATGGGACAATGGTAAGTAAGAGATAAATCAGACTTGCTCAATTCTTTTACTTCTGTTTTCTCAATCACTGGCATGACTTTTGTACTGGAAATGGCAGAACACAAAAGACTAAGAGGGAGATGATGCTTAAGGTAAGTAAGAAGAGGGTAAGAGCAGATCACAGCTACCCTTGATGAATTTAAGTCATTTCACCTGGATGAACTACATCCTTGGTACTGAGAAACCTGGCAGATGTGACTGCTGAACCACTTTCAATGCCGAAAAGATTGTTGAGAATAGGAGAGGTACAATATGATTGGAGAAAGGCAAATGGTCCATTCCCTTCTTCCCTCCCCCCAAAAATGGGAGAGAACAGAGACTGCAAATCATAGGTCAGTGAGCTGAACTGATTTCTGGGAAACTTCTAGTTAAAGGATGCTTGGTGAATATCTAGCACAGACAACAGTGATTACAAAGAGCAGCCATGTTTTCATCAAGAACAGGTCATGCAGTATGCCCATCTATTGGAAAATGGCTGGACAAACTATGGTATGTGTGAATGTAATGGAAAGTTATTGTGCCGTAAGAAATGGTGAAGGGGAAGCATTCAGAGATAATCAGAGAGATCTGTATAAGCTGATACAGAGTGAAGTGAGGGGAACCTTAAGAACAATTTATACATTAACAACTTTGTAAAGACTGACAAGCTTGGATGCCCGATAAGCACAATGATCAACCATGACTCCAGAGGACCCATGATGGAATATGTCATACACCTCCTGACAGAGGCATCACTACCTCTTTTGTCAGGATTACTAAAATTAGAGATGGGGGAATGGTGTGACTATAATCTACTTAGATTTTAGGGAAGCTTTGACTATGAATTTCATTGTGGACAATATGGAGGGATAGCGACTGGAGTAGAATGCAATTAGATATAAAGTTAAGAGTCAGAGGGATGGCTGAATTCAGAGTTTTTACTAATGGTTCAATGCCAACATGGAAGAAGGTCTCCAAAGGAACACTTAGGGATGTTCTTGGGCCTGTACTGTTTAATATTTATATCAATGACTTCGTGAAAGACGTAGATTAAACGCTCATTAAGCTTCCAAAAGACAAAAGGCTTGAAGAGAAAGTAACAAAATTGTGACAAAGGTGATAGACAAAAAAGGTGAGAGAATCAGGCTGCATCTATGAAAATGAAATTTGATAGGAAAAAAATGTAAAATCTTACACTTAGGTCTAAAAAAAAATCAGCTTCATTAGTAAAATATGGAGGAGGCAATTAGGCAGTATTTGCTTAAAAAACAATAACAAAAACCTCAAAGTTTTAATGAACTGCAAGTTCACATTAATCATAATCACAATATGACATCAAAGCTAATGCAACCTTGAGCTATATTTAGAGGCAGTTTCTTCAATAAGAAGGTGAGTTGCACTGTCTGGCTTTTGTCAGACTTTATCTGGACTCTTGAGCTCAGTTCTAAGTGTCTCTGTTTAAGAAGAAATATGATAAGATCAAGTAAACAGAGGGGATCAGAAAACATGGTGAAGTCATGTCATATGATGGTCAGTCAAAGGCATTATGGATGTTTAGCCTGAGGAAGAAAAGGTTCAGGGGGCTGAAAAGGTTCATGGCAGCTGCATTCAAGTACATAAAGGACTATCCCACTGAGCTGGTATCAGACTTGATCTGTTTGATCCTTGAGGCAGAACCAGGAATAATGGGTAGATTTTGTTGTCATTGTTTGTTCAGCTGTGTCCAACTCCTCATGACACTGTCCCCATGGGGTTTTCTTAGCAAAGACAGAATGGCTTGCCATTTCCTTTTCCAGTGGATTAAGGTAAAAAGAGATTAAGAGACTTGCCCAGGGTCACACAGTGTCTGAGGTCAGATCTGAACTCAGGTCTTCCTCAGTCCATGTCCAGTGCTCTACCCACTGAACCACTTAGATGCCTCAGGGCAGATGTTAAAGAGAACTAATTTAGGCTCTATTTCAGGGGAAAAAAAGTTCCTAACAATAAAAGTTATCCCAAAGTGGACTGGGCTGCCTTGAGAGGCAATAGACTCCCCCTTCATGGACATCTTCAAACAAAGGCTGCATGAATACTGGTCAGGTATATTATTGTAGGGGTTTCTTCAATGCATAGGGAGGACTAGACAGCTGCTGGGGTCCCTTTAAGTTCTCAGTTCCTTTGAGTATAATCTAGGCATGGGGGATGGCCAGTGCAGAGACACAGTGACAGGCAGTGATTGCGTGAGTAGACCAGCCAGGTGGCCAATTTGACTAGACTGGAACACAGTGTGCTTGAAAGCAAGTGATGTGTAATAAGGCTAGAAAGTAGGTTGTTGAATGACTAAATAAAGCTGTAAATGTAAAGGTATGGACTACGTGATCTCTCAGAGTCTTTAAGGTCTCACAGTCTAAATTCTGTTATCACTATTTCTTTCTTCTTTTTCAGATGAGGAAAATGAGGTCTCACATTGCTCACTAAGGCTTCAACTTCGAATAAAAAATAGATATGGATATCTGATACAAGCAAAGATTTGGCCTGAAAAATACAATGTGACAAATACTTGTGATGCAACTAATATAGTCACAACAGCCTGCTAGGTTCTAGAGAGATACAGTTAGATAAGGTACAATCCCTGCCCCCAAAGACTTTATAATCTACATCCATGAGGCAAATTATAAGACAGTAAAATTAAGGCTTTAGTCCTATGTATAAGCAAGATTTATAAGCAGACTCAAGATTTTTACAAGTATATACATATATACACATGTATGTATGTATACATACAGACACAAGATTTTCATTAGAATGAGAAATTTTAAGGGAATGTTAAGAATAGGTATCAGGAAATTTCAATAAGACAATCATTTCTTCTGGATGCCTGAGGGCAGGGGACAGAGTAGATCATTTCCTATGCTCCATTTTAGCTTTCAGATTATTTTCCTCTAAGTCAAACTGAATTCTAACCGGTTATTAATGAGGGTTTTTTTGAGTAAGCTACTTAGAGATTATGAGAAACAGTCTTCTATATATAAAATAATGCATACACCTCATCTAATTGTAGGATAGAATCTGGATGAGAGACGTTTAGCATGTAAGCTTTCTTTACCTCTGTGAAACAAGTGTTCAGAACAAGGCTGCTGTTTCATGGTCTAAAGTTCCAAGCCACCTGGTAAAATTCCTCAAGGCTTTTATTATGCAATTTTGAGTTGTATAAGCTGCCAGGAAACAGATCTACTGCTTGTCAAACATTTATTCCAGCCCTCGCCCCCCTATGAGCTGGTCTCTTTCACTGTTGTTATTCTACTGCCAAATATTTTTTGGAATGCCTTCTGTGGGAGCATGCAAATATATATGAATAATGCTAGAAATAATGGCAAATAATGGAAGCTAGAAAAAAAAGGAAATGGACTGCACACATATGAGAATTCTGTCTGCTGAAAGAATCAAGCAAAACTAGAAGGGGTCTAGAAAGTCCAAGGAAAAGATCAAGCTCTTACAACTCATGAGTTCAACTGCAAATTGAATGGTATGCGATATGGGGATCGGTCAAAAAGCAATTTTTCAAAAGTTTCTTTCATCAGCAACTGGTAGAGTCACTCATCACTTTCAAGGGAGGAATACAATAGAAAGGTCTACTCACCAAAGGTTTTTGCAAACGTCCTGGATATTCTCCTGTCCAAAGGCAAAATGGAAGACTTCCTACAGATGGCAAAATCCTTCAGATGCCCTTGTCTCCAGGATAACTTGTGTTGATTAATCCCAGCATGGGAAAACTAAAGGGTCTTTTTAATGATACCCACTGTGATTTAAGAGATTATTTCTAGTGATCACTATAAAAACCAAGTGGATGAGAAATGTATAATGGCTAATTCCGTTCAAAACCTCCTATGTACAAAATACTGGGTTATATGCTGTGGGTGCAAAGACAGAAACAGAACAACCCCTACCCTTTAGCAAGTGGGGCTACAACCTTAAAAACTGGAAAATATATACAGGGCAAGGACTGGCTAAGCATGGAGAGGAGACCAAAGGGAGCCAAGTGAATGGATTAACGATAGGTCGAAACTATAAGAGAATACAATGAAGACAGCTGATGGGATCGGGGAAAAAAGACAGGATGGAATGATTTGATGTAAGAAATGAGAATATAGAGTAAGTTTTTAGGTGGATGTTTACCTCAGAGTGAAATGTCACATTAGAACAATATTCAGAATGTTTTGTACATCAAGAGAGGAAGTGTGGCACAATGGATACCCAGAAGACCTAAGGTAAAGTCCTGCTTTGGACACATACTGGCTGTGTGACCTGGGGTGAGTCACTTCATCTCTCAGTGAATTAGCCAAACTCTCTAGATGATAAGTTTCAAAGAAGGGGCCAACCTGAACAAGGAATTTCTTCACTCATGTTCCAGATACCAATGAAATCACAGGTTCGATTACCTATTCCTATTCTGCAGTAAGGGAAGCCCTCTGCAAATCTTAAAATGCTAGGTAAGGTCAACCACTACCCTATTCTGGCTGCCAACTCCAGGCATTATACCTTGGTCACATGGATGCCAATCACTAAAACATGCAATGTATTGTATGCTGCCATGTGGGAACATATAAATAGCTACCCTGTGAAATTCCATCTCAAGTATATGAAGATGTCTTCCTGTGGGTTCTCGTCATGAATATAAACTAACTGGGAAAGGGAAATGAAGGAAGGGTAGCAGGAAGTGACCCTTGGGAGACATATGAGCAGCGCCTTCAACAACCCAACAGAGCTCTTCATCCTTTCTCCTAAATCACAACAAAAGGAATCATTTTTACCCTCACTGACATGCCAAAATAATAGCATGGCTTCCTAGAGAAACTTAGCAATTTACATAAATTATTTTTATATTAAATATAAAAAATAGCTATTAAAATGCTTTTGCAGATGGATACTGAGCAGGGGGGCAAAAAACCATAATTTGTGACTAGAAATGAGGGACATTAGTGTTTAAAATAAATTATGAGCATAACAATCTTGTCCTTATCTGCAGAGTTCTGGATGCAGTGCCAGAAAACATGGGGAGATGTTGCTACCAGAAAAATGCTTCCAATCCAAAAGAAAGAATCTGATTTGTAGATTGCCTAGATGCCTCCTCAATTAGTGATACTGGTGGTTAGCATGTGCTGGTAGAGACTACATTAAATGGGATGCAGTGCCAGAAAACATGGCGAGATGTTGCTACCAGAAAAATGCTTCCAATCCAAAAGAAAGAATCTGATTTGTAGATTGCCTAGATGCCTCCTCGATTAGTGATACTGGTGGTTAGCATGTGCTGGTAGAGACTACATTAAAATACTCTCATGGATCTGAGATCACATCCTTTCCAATGATTCAGATCACATAACCATCCATTCTGTACTGTTTCCATCCATGTCTTCCCACTAGTTTGCTACAGGATTTGCGGGAGCAGCAATACTGTGGAACTGTCCACCTACCACACCTCACCCTCACCACATGACCAGTTCATTTTCTTTTCCCATCATATACTTTAGAGTGTAGTTGATGTTCTTAAGGATAAGGATTATTACTGCCTAATAATAGCTTACATTTATAAAGCACTTTTCTTATAAAGTGCTTTTCTTACCATAAACCTATGAGGTAAGCAGAACAGGTATTATACCATCTCTATTTTACAGATGAGGCAACAGAGGTTCTGAGAGACTATGACTTTAAGGTCACCCAGCAAGAAGAGGAACTGATATCCACATCCAGAAAAAGAACTATGGAGTCTGAATGCAGATTGAAGTGTACCATTTACTCTTTTTTCTTTTGTTTCTTCTTTCTCATGGTTC
>JAQQSK010007527.1:0-13943 GCA_028658325.1 Potorous gilbertii | reverse complement strand
CTCCCTCCCTCCTCCCTCCTTCCTAACTTCCTAACTAACTTCCCTGGCTTCCTTTATTTGTTTTTGTTCAGTTGTGTCCCACTCTTTGTGACCCATTTTGGGGTTTTGGCAGAGATTCTGGGATGGTTTGCCATTTCCTTCTCCAGTTCATTTTACAGATGAAGAAACTGAGGCAAACAGAGTTAAGTGACTTTCCCAGGGTCACACATTTAGTAAGTGTCTGAGGGCAGATTTAAATTTGAGTCTTCCTGACTTCAGGGTTGGCTTTCTATCCACTGCATCACCATGCTATTTCCTTTAAGTCCCAACTAAAATCCCATCTTCTACAGGTAGCCTTTTTCAATCACTCTTTATTTTAGTGATTGTCTTCTGTTAATTATTTCTTTTTATCTTCTATCTTGTTTGGAAATATTTGTTTCTTATTTGTTGAAGTTTTTGAGGGCAGAGATTGTCCTTTGCCTCTTTTTGTATGCCTTGTTCCTAGTAGGTAACTAATAAATGTTTATTGGTTGATTGATTTTGCATGCATGGCATAAGCTAAGCCTTGTTTATCATGCTATGAGAACAGAGACATAAATGCTTCTTCTCATACCCATCCCACTAGCCCTGCCTCCTTCTTTTTCCTTTTCAGCTTTTTATTAATTTTTTAAAAATTATTTTTATTTTGAATCTAATAAATGAACAAATAAAATGGTTATTTTCACATATACAATAGAACAGAAGAAAAATGTACATGAAACTTTACAAATCATGTGTAACTTGCTTTTCTTTTAAAGTAAATAATACTTAATACAATATATTATTAGTATAACTAGGCAGCTAGGTGGTATTGTAGATAGAGTGATGGGCCCAGAATCAGGAAGACTTATTTTTCTGAATTCACATCTGGCCTCAGACTCTTGGTAGCTATGTGACCTTGGGCAAGTCATTTTACCCTGTTTACCTCAGTTTCCTCATATGTTAAATGAACTGGAGAAGGAAATGGAAGATCACATCAATATCTTTGCCAAGAAAATCTCAAATGGGGTCATGAAGAGTCAGACATAACTGAAAATAAAAAGACTGAACACTTGAATATCAATAACATATTTTATATTATACTAGTAATAATGCCATGAAATCCATATATTAATATTTCTTAACATAACATTTAATAAATATTAAGTGCATGATAGTTAATATACTTTCAACTTGTAGCTTTCAAAGATGTCTTGCTTGCTTATGCTTCTTTCTTGCCTGCTTTTTGTTTCCTTCTTTGCATTAAAAAAAAGCCTACACAATTTCCTTCCTTCCTTCCTTCCTTCCTTCCTTCCTTCCTTCCTTCCTTCCTTCTTCCCTTCCTCCCTCCCTCCTTTTTTTGCTTCTTTCTTTCTTCTTCCCTCCCCACCCCTCTCTATTAACCATATCTTTGCCCTGCCCTTTCAATGCTCTCTCTCCCCTATCCCAACTGGAACCACTGTCCCCTTCTCAGAGGAGCCTAGAAATGAGTTTACCTATGTATCTATATTTTACCTTACCTAGGAACTGACAAGTTTACGGAATTTAATTAAATTTAACTGAACAATCTGAGATTCTTTTGGACAAAGAGAGATATGGAACATCACAAATAAAGTTCATTAATGTCAAATTAAGCAAGTGTTTATTAGACACATAATATGTGTAAAGCATCCAGCTATATTCTGGGGATATAAAGACCAAATTAAAAAAAATGTTAAAAGTCCTGCTTTTAGATGCTTACATTCTACTACAAGAAAGGGTAGAAGGGGAAACACAATTATATTCATAGAAAGTTACATACAGAGGAATATTTTAGGAGGGAGCATTGATTCAGAATCCAAAGGCCTAGGTCTGAATCCCAGCTCAACCACTTATTATCTATGTAATTGTGCAATTTACTTAATTTCCTCTGGATATCATCTGTAAGGTTCTTCATCTATAAAATGAGATCAGACTGGACAACCTCTAAGCTTCCTTCTACCACTAAATCTGTAATTCCATGGTCTGATTAGTTGGAAATATGATTTCGCATTTAACTAAGCAGATTCTCTGTGCTTGGCTAATACTCTGTCCTATTCAGTAGAAGGTGTTTTGAGATTGAAAAAAATCCAATTGCAGTGACTTTGAGAGTATAGTACTGGTCCATGGCTCCAATTCTGAGGAGCCCTCTGGGAACTGAGGGAAGCTCTAACCTTTGTCTTCTTCTTGATTGTCTCCCCCAGTGGCTTATACTGAGAATGAAGCTAGGTGGCCCAGTGGTTAGAGCTCCAGGTCCCAAGTGAGGAAGACTAACCTTCCTGAGTTCAATCATGGCTTTAGACACTTATTAGCTGTGTGACCCTGGGCAAGTGATTTAACCCTGTTTGCCTGAGTTTTCTAATTTGTAAAATGAGCTGGAAAAGCAAATGGCAAACCACTCTAGTATCTTTGCCAAGAAAACCCCAAATGGCATCATGAAGAATCAGACACAACTGAACTGCAACAAACAATAAGCCAGCAGTATTCATGGGGAATAGTTATTAAATAGTGGCCAAGTTAGCAATCTTTTGTGAGGATGGAGGCCACCTACATCTGAGTAGTCCAGGAGGTTCTACTTAGCCCTAACACATAATTGAATAAACTCGAGAAAATTTTGCAAAGTTCATATAGATTCATGACTACCTTGGTTATTTTAAGGATTTGTTCTAAACCCCCCAAACAAAGGGAGAAAAATTAAAAACAAACTAAGATTTAAAATAAGTAATAGTGAGAAAAAATGTTTTCTTAACTAAAAAGTAAACTACTCAGGTGATTTCCCAAAGATTTATTTGTGTAGTGCAGATGTGAGGGGGTCTTTCCTGAGTTGATTTGACTCATGCTACGCAAAGGCAAAAAGTCCAGTTCTGTCAAAAAAGAAAAAAATTAATTCTGGGCAAGTTATCTCAACACACTCCTTTCTAGAGCAAATAGTCTAGCTTTAAAACAACAATTAAGAAATATAGATAAAGCTCCTGAATAATGTGAGACTTTCTCAAAAGATATTTGGCCACTAGAATTTATTTGAAGTCAATCTCTCACCTTCTGGTTAAAAAAAAGAAGAATTAAATGATCTTGAATGAGTTCCCAAGATATAATCCAGGGGCCAGGGCTCTACATACTCTGAGATTTCATGAAACAAGTCCAATATTGGGAACTTCCCTCAACAGATCATATTCTCATTAGCTAGATATGTTCTCATCCAGTGTTTGCTCTGGGAATTTTCCAAATATAGTTTATGTATAGCTCATCTGTAGATTTCCATAAATGTTGGAACCAGCTCCTGTACAACTCTCAAGATAACAAATGTTTATCAAATTGAGGATAGATCTTATTTTCTCACATTGAAAATACAGAAAGTATAATCAAGTTATAGGAACCCATGGATGGTTACAGAAAACATCTAAAACCCTCATATTACAAAAAAAACAATCAATAAAACTGGAAGAGAATTGATCTTTGGTTTTAGATTGGAGGCAATATTCTGACATTTGGATGAAATCTCTTCCATAGGACACTTTATAACCCCTCCCCAGACCCATAGTGCCACCCTACGGTTTGGACACTCCTTAGAAGACAAACATACTTTGGAGCTGCTGGACAGGCAATTCTCCCCCTCTCTTTCCACCCTAGGGCTTATATTGTCTGAGTAACTAACAGTAATAGATGTGTGTGTGTGTGTGTGTGTGTGTGTGTGTGTGTGTGTGTGTGTGTGTGTGTGTGTGTGAGAGAGAGAGAGAGAGAGAGAGAGAGAGAGAGAGAGAGAGAGAGAGAGAGATGGGGAGCTAAGTATAGATCTTTTGCTCTCAGACCGCAGCTTTAAATGTCTTGCTGCTTATCGTTCCATCTAAGGGGAATTATTTGTATAATCCTCTTTTTTCTCCAAGAGACATTATCCTGGGTGGTAATTTTTCCTCCATTACCCGGTGTCTTATTTTCACTAATGTGACCCACCTCATCGTTGGAGGAGGTGCTATGGATTATGAAACCATGTGTTTCTGCTTCAAGGCAACTATTAACAGTTTGTAGAAGGGTCAGTTTGGGAGGTGTGTGGGGATTGTTGCTGCTTGGTCATTTTCTGGTTATATTGTTAATTAGAGGTTGGAGAACAACAAGTAATTGTCAGTTCAGCACTGGGGACCACACAGAGCTACAGTAATCCCAACATCCTTTGGGTCCTGAAAATGAATCAGCCCACTATTTAAACCGTCAGGCTCCTTAAAGCAGTACATCAAGAGATATTGTAGTAGCTAATGTCAAATTGGAGGCCATGACTTTTATTCTTGATACAGATCAATGAATTCAGCAGGTTGGGAAGCTCCTAGTATGGAAACTCCTTCCACCAATGTAAAACTTTCTGGAGTGCTAAAAGGTTATATGATGTGCTCATGAGTCATGCAATGGTATGCGTAAGAGACAGGACTTGAACCCATTTTTCTGACTTCAAGTCTCTTTCCACTATCCATACTGCCTCTTCTAATGCCCATAGGCTTGTTCAAAACAGCAAACAACAAAAAATGACAAAGAAAAAATGGAATCTCCTCAAACACAATAGCTCACCCAGGAAATACAATGGAAACAAATATGACTTGAAATTGGTCCTAGATCAATGACTTTTTCTTGCATTGTGAGGACTTAGGTTAGTCACAATGTGCTACCTCCCAACAGAAATGGAATGCCAAGAGAGTAACAATGCAAGTTTTTGAAGCTTTCAGTGCATTGTATTTTATCATTGTTGGCCAAGTCTTTAAAGTTCAATTTTTATATTTCTTTTTAGGTGGAAAATACTTTCCCCCAGAGAACTCATTAACAGTCAGTGAGTAGGTGCTAAGAGATGTGAGGGGAACTTTTTATAGTATATGACTAAGCATGGGTTTCACTGCCCATCTTCTGGCCCTCTAGAACCACCCTTGGCATGCACTGGTTGAATGATGAACTCTTTCTCTTGCTAACTTCCTGAATGGCTTTCCACCGAGGCAGAGCAGTTCTATGTTTGAGTTATGTTCAACACTTGCTTGATGTCTTCCACAGGCCCTGAAGTGAAGCAAAAAAAAAAAAACTAAACAAAACAAAAACCCCAAGAAACTACTTGAGTTGCTCTCTCAAGACTAATGCTTTTTAATGCAAGCATCAAAATGACTCTTATGGGCTTAGATTTGGACACTGGAGATTATTTCCTGAGGTAAATGTCTCTTGAGTTAGTTAAATTGATAAGAAATGGCATGTTTCAGGTAAGTGCCAACCTCCTAATTTAAAGACTTGCGATCAAACTCCAGACTGAAGTCAGTCTCAATTCCCAGCCCCCTTTTCTCTGGCTGCCTTACTTAACAGATGTCCTGGATTTGTTGCTGTGTCACTATGGCGGGCTGACTCAGCTATAGTTTGACCTCAGATTTACCTCCAAGTACTCAGGCTAAAGGAAATAGTTAAGTAGGAACCAAAGCATACAAACAGACCCACATGGTGTATGTGTTTACAAGACTCACCTGTTTGGACCAAGAAAATGTAAGTGCAACTGAATGTTTCTTTTTGCATGAGGAAAGGAACATATTTTTGATGTTATCTATTTAATAGCCAGGAATAATCCTGATGGCTCACTCTGGCTAAATCCCTAAATTGTTCTAAAAAAAACCCAACAAAAACAAAAACTGAAGTTCTAGTGACACACAGATGTACTAGTGAACCAACTTGTCATAAGGAGAACAGTTTTTGTTATTTTTATTGTTTGATTTCCAATACATTTGTAGCCATGTAGAGTTTAAAGTAAAAACCCATTTTCATTTTATAGTTTGGAGGCAAGTCTTCTACATTTTCTCTCGTGAAAGAACAGGGTTAAATTTCTGCCTCTGATTCCTGTTCTGAAATCTAGTCAAGGAATAAGAGATTAGGAAAAACTCTTAGAGACCATCTAATTGTCTCCCCAATGCCCTTCACAAATGAAGAAAATGAATTTGTCCAAAGTAGCTTTCCCAAGGTCCCATAGTGAGTTCATAGTAAAGCCAGCACTGAGACCTCCTCACTCAGTCCAGAATTCATTCCACCACACCATGCTGTCCAAGGGCTTGCCCAAGATCTACTCTGTTGTCATTGGAATCAACATTTATGGACAGAATTTTGATCCTATGTCTGAAAAAGTCCAACTACTAACTGGGAGAGAATAGTTAATATAGAGTGGAAAGAAATATGTAAATGATCATTAGACCAGGACAAGGATGGACAACTCTACAACAGTAGCGTTCACTGCTGTCCCATGATACAGGTAAACTTCAGTACTAGCCAGAGGTGGACATTTGCAGGGATCAATCAAAGCCAGCCACGATGAACCTCCTGGTGGCAGCTTTTCTATCTCCAAGCTGGCAGAAATAGAAGCAGTCTAGCACTCAGAGACTGCAATATTCCAAAGAGCTTTGTGAGGGATACAGGATGTATCATTTACTACCATTTTCTTTAACTCCTGAGCTCTAGTGATACATTCATCTCAAGCCATTCCATTGTCAGAGTGTTAATAGATGCAATAAGTTAGAATAGACTTCTGCAGGAGGCAGACCAATTAATCAACAAGCATTTTTGTTAAGCATCTGCTATATGCCAGGGGCAGCTAGATAGTACAATGGATAGAGTGCTGGACCTGGAGTCAGGAAGACTTTTTCTGAGTTCAAATCCAGATTCAGATACTTACTATCTGGGTGACCATAAGGGAATCACTTAACACTGCCTCAGTTTCCTCATCTGTAAAAGAGGTGGAGAAGGAAATGGCAAACCATGACAGTATCTCTGCCAAGAAAACCCCAAATGGAGTCACAGAGAGTTGATATGACTGAAAAACAACTGAAAAACACATAATGGTTTAGAATCTTTAGCTTTGAAAAGAAAGGGGAGTGGATACAGCATCAGCCCAGGAGTCAGGAGGACCCAAGTTCAATTCTGGCCCTAGACACTTACTAATTGTGTGACCCTGATCAAGTCACTTAACCCAAATTGCCAAAAAGAAAGAAAGATGGAAAGGAAGGAAAGAAGGAAGGGACAGAGAAGAAGGGATGGAAGGAAGGAAGAAAAAAAGGAAGAAAGAAAGAGGAATATGGAAATGATATAATAACTCTTCAAATATTTTAAGTGTTTTCCTGTGAAGGAGGAATTAGGTTTATTCTGTCTGGCCCAGGAGGACAGAGCCAGGACTAATGAGTGAAAGTTATAGGAGGAATACTTTGGCACAACATAAGGAAAAAACTTTTAACATTTAGATGGGGTATTAGAATAGAGGTAATAGAATATTAGAATAGGAACTAGATCTATGATTTCCCTAGTATATGGAACTACTGGGGAGAAAACCCTCTCTACCAGTGAAGGTTAGTATCTCCTCTGGAACTTAGAGTTAGCTAGAGAGCTAAGAGACAGCCCAGGGTCACATAACCAGTGTATGTCAGTGGCAGGACTTGAACCCATTTCCTTTTGACTTTGGGTATGGCTTCCCAGCTACTATAAGCAAAGTTGTCCAAAAATGTAAAAGGAAGATAAATCCCAGTTGCTGGAAATCTCTCTTGATGCAAAGAGGCAATGGACCTTTTAAGATATTGCAGGAAGGATCCATAATTTGGATAGGGGTTGGGTTATGTGACCTCCAAATTTTACTTACAACTCTAATTTTCACAGAAGTTAATATCTTAAAGAAACCCTAGTACAAATCCCTCATTTCATAGGTGAGAATGCTGGACCCAAGAGAGGTGAAGTAACTAGTCCAAGGTCACACAAGGTGTCCGTGGCAGAACTTCGATCTACTTAGTCTCTGGAGTTCTTCATATTCGATCCAATAGAGGCTCCCTATGATTAAATGATTAAATTTCTCAATTACTCAGGATGGCATGTGTGTGTGTGTGTGTGTGTGTGTGTGTGTGTGTGTGTGTGGTATCAGTCAGAAAACATAAGACAACAGCTGGGGGATTGTAACATCAATGACTGTCCTTAAAGAAAAAACAGTCAACAAACAAGGTGAATTTGTTTCTGTGAATGGCACCTTTCTGAATTCCCACCAAACTCAGCTCCAGATGGGTTTCTCCATCAGGCTAATCTTAAACAAACTAATTTGACTCAGAGCAGACCCAGCAGATCTTGGGGCTTTACCAGTTCAGAGAAACTCAGAGAAATTGATCTGATCCATGGTCACTCCAGATCCTAGGATAAGCCAGATGCCTAGACCTGCCCTAGCGGGCCTCCCATTCTGGAGCAGCCCAAGAACTCAGTGTTCTATTGTGATCAAGAGACACCTCTGATGGTATGGAGATTGAAGACTAACATCTTTTCAAAAGACAAGTATGCAAACATGTAAACAAACAAACAAAACCCTTTAAAAGCCTTGTTGGAAAGTAGTCTGCTGTGAGTAGTGCCTCACCAATGGTTTAGGTCTGACTAGCTGCTCATGACAGGAATCTTTCAAAACAATGCAGGAAAAAAATAATCAGTATGACACTGAAAAGCTCTGTCTCACCTGTTGGCCCAATCATAGTAACTCACATTTATGTAGCACTCTAAGATTTGAAAAGCACATTCCACTGAACAGTCCTGTACATGTAGAGCAAATAGCAAATAGCATTGCCTCAGATGAGGAAACTGAAGTTCCATGGGTTTCAATGATTTCACTATACATATATATATATATATATATATACATATATATATATATCTTTAACTGAGGTTTGTATAATAGGCACAAAGCAAGTTTGGAAATTTTTCATGATTTCAGGCCAGTTGATCAAAACATGCAAGGGCATTCAGTCACTGATGCTCACTTTGCCTACAAAATACAAAAAAATCTAAGTTTTCTTATATAAGTAATATTGTAACTAAAATATGGGGAGAATATGAAAATTTTATAATTTTCTATGACTGGCATTTATGAGTTAGGATCTTTATTTTCAAATTGAGGATTTTGTGTATAATTATACATTTAAGAGATGGTTAGGTAAGGGATAGAGACCTTGTCCTGAAGGTAGGAAGGCCTGAGTTCAAGTACAGTCTCTGACATGTCTTAGTTGTATCATTACGGGCAAGACATTTCATTTCTCAGTTCTTGAGATTACATGCTAAGACTGTAAGTTGGAGATCTGGATTCAAATACAGCCTCAGATATTTACTAACTGGGCAAGTCATTTAACCCAATTTGCCTGAGTTTCCTCATCTGTAAAATGTCCTGGAGAAGGAAATAGCAAACCACTCCAGTATCTTTGCCAAAAAGACCCCAAATGAGGTTATAGAGTCAGACATGACTGAAATGACTGTTGCAAAAGGTACTGACCTGAATTAGTAGAGTGAATTTCTTCTCCAAAGAGTTTTCTATGCCAATGAAATCACAAATTCAGACCCAAATTCTATCTTTACTATATTCGTATGCACATCATATAGTTTGGAAATGTAGGCATGTGGATACTTCTAAAAGTCAACCAATTCTTCTGCTTTCCATTGCCTTGAATGGTGGTGAGTTAATGGTACTAATTTTTAGAAAATGGATGCAGTAAATTTTAGAAGTAGAACCTACCTATGGACAATTTATAGAAATGGTCCATCAGTACTTGTGCTTTGACAGACACTGTGAAAGGATGATGAACTGGACCCAGAGTTGATTTGGATGGGAAGGGGTTGCCTTCCTTTGGGAAATTATTCAATGCTTTTAATGGCCCCCACATTTCTTTTAAACATCTCTTTTTACCACCAATATTCTTTGGGTAATTCTGTATGGCTATCAGATGTGGAATCCCATAGTCTCTGAAGGATTAAAATTGCAGGTCATCCAAAAGACAACGGTTAGATACAGGGTGGGTGTGAGTAGGCTGCAGTATCTTACTAATGAGGAACTGTGCAAAAGGGCCTATAAAAAATATCTTCAGTGAATTATATGATCAGGAAAAGAATATGAGAGAGAGAGAGAGAGAGAGAGAGAGGGAGGGAGGGAGGATTAATGAATATCTATAATGCTTCACTGGTATCCAGGCAATCTCAAGAGATCTAGAGCAGAGGTTCTTAACTTGGGGTCTGGAAATTTTTGTTAAACATTTTGATTACTTTAAAAATATAACTGACTTTCTTTGTAATCCTATGTAATTTGTTTTATCCATTTAAAAACAATATTCTAAGGAGTCCATAGGTTTTATCAGATTGCCAAAGGGTTTCATGACACAAAAATAGGGGAAGAACTGCTGAACTAGAAGAAAATCTTTTCTTCCATCTAAAACCACACATTAGTGTTGAAATCTGAACTACTAGAGAGAGTACTCATGCCCCCTACTTGAGTGAGCTCATAGATCCACCCAAGTATGTCTGGTAGCTTATAAATACACTTTGATAAAAAGTTCTATAGCCATTTTGGATTTGCATCAAATATCCAAGTAAAGGAATTAACCATATCTTCATTTTATTGAAGAGGATACTAAGGTCCAAGAAGACCTCACTTAAGGTGTGAGAAGCAAAAATTGCATGCTTATTCCTTGAATTTTAATTAGATACATCGTAACCAAAAGTTCACATGTTGAAAAACCACAGTCAAAACATTGTGGAAGAAGAGAGCTGAAATCTCTCTCTGAAGGCACTTGGAACGCCAGAATGGATGGGTGGGGACAGGAAAGGTTGAGAGAGGGGATCTGGGAGCCAGGAAAAGCGGCACCCCTAAGAAGACAGCAGCATTTGCACCACAACAGCTGGGTACAGTGAGCATTCTTGATGCTCAGTTGGCTGGCAGATAGCTTTGGATGAAGCCCTTCATTCTCAAACATCAGCCTGTCTTTGGTTTGAGGACTCTATTTGTTTCAAGACATGTAGTATATTCCTAGTCTTATTTTAGAAAGAAATGAGCTCTCCTTGTTTTCTTCCCAGAAGTGCGTAATACAGTGTTAAGCTGTGCTACTCTTTGACCAAGAATGCTCCCCTCGAGTGGGAATCCCTATGCAATTCACAGCATGCTTTCTTCTATGATCAAAGTGAGTGCCCTGTCCACATTGGTTTCCAAGTGAGGACTCTGACTGATGAATGGAAGAATGCTAAAAATTTCATAATGCTTTAACATAAAATGCTTTGAATTTTGATGGCACATTGCCTAAGGATTTGAAGTTCCCTACAGTCAACTAGTATTCCTCATCTAGGCTGGGGACCACCGACAATAGGTCAAATCTGGGGGATAGACCAGACAGAGTAGAGTGAGTATGTGAAGATCTAAGCGTGTGTGTGTGTGTGTGTGTGTGTGTGTGTGTGTGTGCGCGCGTGTGTGTGCATGTGCGTGTGTGTGTCAGTCCCTGAGTAAGCACGTTCCAAAGTTTAATAGAGTATGTAGTATTTTTAAGTTGTATGTTATCTTGTCTTATCCCGGCTTCTCCTTTCCATTAGCTTAGATGATGTGAGTTTTTGGTGCCAACACTAGAATTGTACTTTCAACCACTGTACGCTAATGGTTTTTATTAGTTGTTCTATTTAAAAACCTCAGGCCCACTAGGTGAGTATTGCTTTCTGAATGAAGAGACAGTAGTTTTTTTGTGTGTTTTGTGTTTTTTTTTAAATGAAAGAATTCCTTATGCCCTCTTGGAGTAAGGGAAACAATCAGAAAATAAGAGTCTATCTGTAAAAGACGAAGTACAATAACAGACTGCTACATCTGGATCAGAGTATGTGGGGTACAAATGTTCGTCTTGCTTTTACCTATAAGACACTGAAGAGGTCACTTAGTCCCTCCAGGTCTCAGTTTCTTCATATAGAATGTGAGGAAGTGGGAGAAAATGGCCCGTTATTCCTTTTTGGTTCTATTTATCTTTGATCATGGACTTACAACTACATGTTGTAAAGTAGCTAGTGCAAGTTTTTTAATCTGGATTTTACATATGAAGCCACTGAAGTTCAAAGACATTAAAAAATTTGTCTCAGTTTGTACAGTCAGTAATCATCAGAAATGGAGATTTGAACCCAATCCTCTCATGACTCCAAGACTAGCATTCTTTCTCCTCTGCCATGTTGCCTCGTAGAGCTTTTCCCTCTATTTTAGCAGGTCCCATGACACCCTAATGTTCCCTTCGGTTTTAATGACGACCTTGTTTTCATTCTACTACAACAAAATCAAAATATTTTAAAACTTAGGCATCAGGGAACAAATTCAGATAATGAAGTGCCAACTGGATTTTGGCACCCTTCCTTGCACATTTGTCATCGGGAGTCAAAAGTAATAGGAGAGAAATTAGGCAGATAAAAGCACAGTTTTGTTTCACATGCTCTGAACTGACATTATGCAGTCAGAGTTCTGCAATCTCTGCCTCTGCCACCATGGTCTAACTACCATCTTTTATAATCAGTTGCAGCAGATACGCTGAACTGAATTAATGTCCGAAACTACTCCACGACAATGAAACCAAATGTGTTCAGCCCAGATCTGCAGTGGAGGTTCGTCCTGGCTTGGCTTTGCTCCTCAGGAGTTTGGAAACTCTTCTCTGTTGCGTGCCACTGAATTACTTTAAATTAGCTCTCCTTCTGGCATAGATTTGGACAGAAAACCCACCCTACCTTCTAACTGACTAATATAGTGTCAGAGGCACAGTAGAGAGGATGTTTCCCGGCCTCGCTTTCCCTATGGTGATTTACACAGGACCTTGAAAGTCAGATTTTCATCCAAGTGCTCTTTGCCGGTCCCTCTGTTTAATTTCCAGGAACAAATGGTTCCGTTTCAAGGAGATCTTGTTGAAATGTTACATTTTCTCTGTGTGGCAGCCTGGCCCACCATTTCCAAGCACTCTAACACCATACCCTTGCCCCAAATTCCCTGAACACGATCAGACAGAAGACAGTTTGGAGCCCTTCATGTGGGTTGGGATGCAGTTCAAAGCCTTTTAGGGGAAAGTTACTACTTCAGCTACAACAGATGTGAAACTTACATTGGGTTTCTGCATGAGAATCAATGAGGAAGCGTTTTGTCCTCAGTCCAGCTTAACCCTGATGGCAGGATCAACATTAAGCCTTCTTTCCAGGTACAGATTGTTCTTCCTCCATCTAAGTTTGGAGTTCCCAGATAGTCATCCTTGCTGCATTGTATATACCTAGACGAATCTTCAGATGATTTGCTTTGGATGAAACCAAGAGGTATAATTGTGAACAGTCCGTAAAACAAATGTAAAGTAACAACAATGCCAACAGCTAAAAGCAGTCTTTTTGCTTGTTTGGGAGCTTTTATGTGACCTCAGATGGTAAAGAGTTAGAGCCGAAAGAGAATTTAGAGATAATTTTGATCAAGATACTCATACCATGGATGAAGAAAAGAACGTCTCGAAAGGTTGTACAGGTAGTAAAAAGTTCTTGGGATTGGAGGCACTGTTGGAAGAGACCAGGGAGACCAGTTCAAGACCAGTATAAGATAGAAAGATTCAAGGAGAGGGAGAGATAAGGAAATCTTAATTAGAAAAAAAGAGTCAAATCTTGAGGCCACCAAGTCACCAGGCTAAGGTGTTTGAGATGCACAAAAAGCAGGCCAACATAAACCAAGGTTTACGTTGTATGCTTTATACCCTTCTGTATCATTTCTCACTTAGATACATGGTTTTAAAAGTTTGTCACATTTGCTAGCATGATTTTATTCTGTCTGAGGGTAAAACTAATTTCTAGGGGGTCAAATCTAAGTCTGTATTCAAAGCTATTATTACAGCTTAGTCTGACTGAAGTTGAGGTCCTGAAGAAGACTGAAAAAGGAATAGTTCTTTTCAAAGGCCAATTTAGCTCTGGCCTAAGAAATAACTCTGTGTCTTGCTTCCTTGCTGTGTTCATGGGAGGCAGGGGGTACAGTAGAAAGTGCATCACTTTCCACCAAGCTTGGCATCTAGACCCATCTGTGCTTCTTTGTTCACTTGCTAATTGTATCACAATGGACAAGGTGGTCCCTTTCTTCAGTCCTCAGTGTCTCCCAAATGATGCTATTT
>JAQQSK010007526.1:0-13943 GCA_028658325.1 Potorous gilbertii | reverse complement strand
GGTTATTCTTCATGATGTGGAAAATATAGACTTATATTTGCAACACTGAATTACTTGAGGATAACAGCCTTAGCAGGAACTATTTTAGTCCTTATGTGATATGCATTTATAGTTTCATTACTGCATTAAAGAGGTTATGTTTGCAATTTCTGTTTTTCAGAAAATGTTCATGGATCTTAAAAGAGGGACAAAAATAAAAGATTGTCACTTTAAGTCTTTGTCAGTAGACTAATTGAAAGTAGCTGGCGCTACAATTTGAAGGCCTAGCAGTAAATGACCCTTGGATGAATTGTGATTTACACATTACCATTAGTGATTATAAATCCAGATGTGATTTGTTTTTGAGACCAAATTATCGTGTTGTCTTATTTATAGTAAAATGTGATCTCTTATCAGGAAAATTATGATAAATCAGAACTTAATGCAAAAATGCATTTGTTATTGGACATTAAGGCAGAAGAAAAAATGCTAAAAATGCATATCTGAGGAAAACCTGAGTCAAAAAGTTTAGTCTCAGAAATTAAACGACTGTGTGACTTCATCTCTGTTTACCTCAGTTTACTAATCTGTAAAGGAGAAAATGAAATAATAGTCCCTACCTCCCAGGGTTGTTGAAAGGATCATATGACTGTATTTAACACAGTGGCTGGAATAGGGCAAGCACTATATATATTCATTAACTATTGTTAATATTATTATTTCTTTAATTAGTACAATTGTTCCATCCTTGATAACTTTATACCAAGTTTTAGATATGATCAGTTTAAAATGTTAAAAGAGATAAAATAAAGGGATTTCTATGTTAAAAGAATCATAGATATATTCAAATAAATTAGTTAGTTTCCATCCAGTTAAATGTGCCTCCAAATTCTTTTATGGTTTAAATATCTATAACATTGTTTTTGCCATTATTGTGTTTCTAAATTCCTTTATATTGTGGATGCTAGGAAACCATGATACATGTTGAAAATTTCTTTTGATTCTACTGTGAAATTATTAAGTCATTAACATTTATTGTCAATGTCAAAACCTATCCAGAATTTAACAGGGTATACTTTGAAAAGGAAAATTGTTAATTACTTACTGTTTGGGGAAAATTACAAAGAAAAGACCTTATTAGATCTCATTATTCATAAAATTCCAAAATTTCTTGAAGCCATCTGATTGTGCAATGTCATAAAATCTTATCAGCCCTGTGAAAGAATTTGCTTGTGCAGTTAAATTCCTAAATAATGGACTGGTTAACTGACAAAATGGGGTCCCCTCTTCTATTCTTTGAAAAAATAGGAAATACATGTCCAAGCCAACTTACAATAAAGAGTAAGTTTTGTCTAAGGTTATTTGCCTTGCAAAAATTATGGAATTTTACCTGGAATAGTATGTATTGAAGTTACACTTTCAGCCAACTTAGTCTCACCAAAACCCAGTCTTAAAGATTAATTCTTGCTTCAAATGGCAAATATAGACTACCTTAAGAGATGGATATCCGTTAATAGGATGACAGTGACAGAAATTGGTCAATATTTTTCTGGATTTTTGATTGATTACTTTATCATATATTTGCAATCTCTGTGAAATTCCAGAATGTAATTATTTTATTGATTTCTAATATATTATTTTTACACCAGGATGAAACTGAAAAAGGAGAAAAAGAAAAAGAAAGAAACGATGTAGAAAAAAATTTTAAAGGCCTAGTAAATGTTTTTATTATTACAATACCAAGACAGAAATCAGAACAGCTGAATCCAGCCCTAAGTTATGATTAATGCCATTTGAGGCAAAATCTCTTGGAATTGTAATCTGATATTATCCTAATTTTGGATTTCAGGTGTGATTGTCTACACTGTCATGAAGTCAGTCAAGGGGGATGCCATGTATTGCCCAAAGGGAGTGAAGTCTAGGAACTGCTACAGGTAGATATAGAGGCCTGGGAAAGAATAAGCAAATGACCTTGGTATGGCCTAAAGGAGGAATTTGTTGTCTCAGTTTTCCTATGGTGCTATTGCCTTTTGAATAGACATTTTCCCACCTGGTTAATCCTGAGCCTAATTGATTATGAGACCTTGAGTATGAGGTGGAACTTTGTCATATGATGGCTATTCTTAAAACTTAACTATGACTTACCTAAAATCAAACAGAACTAAGGATGTTTTATGCTGGTATGTTTTCTTGAGTTATTCTGTGCCCTTAGGCTTAATTCTGGAGGAACAGTTTTGATACTGTTATACTTATGTCCTTCTTTCTTCCTCTCATAGCAAATCTCTCTTGTCAAGGTAGCTGAACAGTGTAAGTTTTTCATTGCAGTGCTAAATAAGTGTCTTTTAAGCAAGTTCATTTGTGTACCTATTGAATCTATGGATAAAAAGCATCTACTTACAATGAGTGCTGGTAGTTATGTATTCATTTATTGGAAAAAGATCCTTAAAATACCTTTTTATCCTACAGGAAAATTACCAGACATGGAACATTTTGAGAAAACAACAAGATCAGAATTATATATATGCAGGTCTTAAATATGTTATAATAAGAAGTTCTAAAAATTGGGTTGCTGACATATATAAAATTGCATCAATAATCATAAAGAAAAAAGATACAATCAGTAATAAGTGAGCATTTCTGAAGTTTCAGGTTAATTATGGATTCCTAATTTGATATTCTCATACTTTTATTGTTAATAAGACCAGAACTTATGACTAGCTAAGAACTGAACAGGTTTTTCACCACATGAATTAGTTTATTGGAAAAGGGACAATTAAGAAGTTACATTAAATTGTACTGAGCCTGGTTACTGACAGATTTGAGTTGAATTCCCTGGGAATCTCTGCAAGTGCCTTGGAACCAGATAAGCAAATCCACTGGAAAGAGGCCACTTCAGAGCTACCCTGGGAAGGAGGCCTATTCCTGAATGTCCAAGTGAAGACATTGTCAGGGACCAGACAAATACACGGAACATCTGCCACTCAAGATGAAATGTTGGGAGTGGATTACAGAGAGAATTGATGTCATTTAACATTGATGATCATTCTTGTATTCCTTTGATCTTTTGTTTCATGGTATTCATATTTACTGAATTTTCTAGGTGGTCTTGCTTATATGTAAGTCTCCCCTCTAAAATTAGTACATGGAGAGCCCTCTAAATGGCTTGATGTGTAACCTGCTTTAGTTTACATACAGGGTTTATTTAACAAGATTTGTCTTCTTGGGCTATACATGAAATTATGATTCTATACCTAAGTTTATTTGACTTTATGACATTGATGGAAACATGGGATTATGATTTGTGATGCTCGTAGTCACAATACATTTGTTTCCTGTTGTAAATTTAAGTCCCCTAGCTTATAGCCAAAGATGCTTGCCCAAATTTATGTGGCATGATCAGTAGAGAGCAGAATGATGTAGCTGAGAATAAAGGAGTGAGATGAAACCAGGTGTGGTACAGCACCATATATTTGGTTAGCACCAAATGGGGGAATTATAGAAAGTTATGCTGACTCAGTGATCCGTTGTTCCCAGTCATACTTGTCAATCACTGTTAGGAGAGTCATCACCCCAACAATTGCAGCTTTTGCATTATTACCTGCTATCCCTCACATATCAGGTCACCTACTACCTGCTACCCTGCACCTACTGGCAATTGGGGAAGAGTTGAAGTGCAATGTTCCCTCTCCTTTTGCTGATGTGGACCTCCCTGAAATGTCTTTATCTTGTTATGAAAGTTATCAACAAAAGCTGGCTCCATCTTCAATCCCTGGCTGATGTCTTAGTGATCAGCTAGTCAGCATGTTACTTCTTAGATGCACTTTTAATAAACTCTTTTTAATTCTCTTTTCCCTGAGTTTTTCCTCAATAATTAGGGAGAAATCCCAAATGAAGAATTTTCCCTTGACACTGTCTTCTTTGTTACCTGCAAGAATTGGCATTGCTCTGAGATTAAAACAAATTGAAAAAGGAGAATTCCCAAGGTAAGCTCTACAAGGCAGTGACAGAAACTGCCTTGGAAGGGGGAGGAGCCGAGATTGAATAACTCAGAAATTTTCATCCCATAAGGAATAAAGAGAATCAGGAGAGACTAGATAATCATAGAGTTCATAAACCAGAGAATGGAGGACTAGAATAATGAGAGAGAATGTATAAGAGAGTGAGAGAAATTCTCTCTGGAAAGAGGTGCAAAATAATGAATTAAAAAAAACTAATGAGCAGAAGTAGTTGAAGGGGAAGAGAGAAAAGGGGAATTGATTTGATCAAAAGGTGAAAAAGAGGATAAGAATTAAATAGATAAAAGCAAGAAAGAAAATTGAATTTATAATTTTAAAAAAAGAAAGGGAAAGTGAAAAAAATGGGAGATGGGATGAGAGGAAGATTGCCAGTGGGAACAGATCCACCTTAAAAAAAAGTTAAGCTCAAGTAACTGAAGAGACATAAGAGCGTTTAAAGCAGAAGAGAGAGAAATAAATCTCAACTTGGAAAAAAGCCATCACAGGTAAATGAATGGAAAGAAAACATAAACCTAACTTTCATAGCTTCAAATGTGACTGGATTAAAAGATTCAATAAAACAACAAAGGACAGATTGGATAAGAAAACAAGACCCTACATTCTGTGGCTTAGGAGTAACACATTTTAAAACAAGAATGTATACACAATGAAACTGATGAGATGGCAAAAAATTTACTACACATCAGGTGAATCCAAAGAAACAGAATTTGCATTCATGGGGTCTGCCAAAGTTAAAACAGATGCAGAATTTTAAGGTGATAAATCAGAATTCTACATAATGTTGAAAGCAGTCATAGAAAAACTAATATCAGTAATAAAATTATTTGCTTCAGATACCTTAGTATACAAATTCACAAAGCAAACATTAACTGAGCTAGGAGATCATATAGATGGTAACACAATAGTGACAGTAGACTTCAATGTCTTTCTCAGTTATGGATAAGTCTAAAAGAAAATAAACAAAATGGACAGTAGAGAATTGAACAAATTGCTGAAGAATTTAGAGCTAAAAGACTTACAGTATTTTCTAAATGGGACAAAAAAATATTATATATATATATATATTTCTCAGTACCTCATTGTACTTTTAGAAAAACTTACAATATATTTGGGTACAGCTATACTGGAAAAAAATGTAAAAAGGCAAAAATGGTAAATATATCCCTTAGAGAATTTGTATAATGCAATAAAAATAGTCATTGGGTCAGGGACCTCAAACAAAAGACAGAGACCCAAATGAAGACTTAAGAGTAAAATCCTAAATAGTGAATGGACCAAAGAACAAATCACAGAAACAATTAACTATATGAGAGAAAAACTTCTGAGTTAGCATCTTTTTGAGCCTCCCATCTGCACAGCAATACTATGAGGATAGAGAACCTAGGAAGAAGGGTTATACTTTGAAGATGGCCTCCCTTCTCAAGTTCATGACTGAGGGATAAATTAGGTATTACATATAGTAATTGTTTCAATGATCTTTACTGACACCCCTTTAAATACTTGTGTATGTGTATTTGTGTGTGTGTGAGTGGAATAGGTTTAGTGAAGACTTCTCAGATTGTAATTCTTCTCCCAGGGGTGAGGTAAGACTGAGAGGCTCAAGGTTACAATATTTTTAAAGTGGAATAATTCCATATAAGGATATAAAGCTGTGTAGTACATTAGGGTCTCAATGATTGAATGAAATTTAGGTAATTCTTCGATGTCTTCATTTCAAAAGGAATCGGCTAGATTTCGCGTCTAGAATGTAAGATCATATTCTCAGCTAATGAGGGTAATGGTCAGTGGGGAAGGAGGGACTTGCGTTAGAGTCTATATCTACATCATTGCTTCTCCTTTGTCTTCGGCTTTTCCTGCTTCAGATGAACTGGTACAGGAACTGCCCCGCTTCTCGAGAATCGAATAAATAATCTTTCTGTCATCACTTTGAGAGGCCTCTGAGTAATAATTAAGTAGGGATCCGAGCCATCTCACACATGTGTGAGACAGAGAGAGAGAGAGAGAGAGAGAGAGAGAGAGAGAGAGAGTCTGTCTTGGTCTTTTGTTCTTTATCTCTATCTGAGTAAAGCAAAAGTACAAAGAACAATCACAGTTTTCAAGGAACTTAAAATCTAATAGCGGGACATTATGTGATTAGATAAATAAATACATGATACATGGGGAATAGAAGAAAAGAGAAGGCTCAGCTGGATAGAATAAGTGAGGATCTGAGAATCTATAAAAGGGGAGATTTGATACAAGGCTTGACAAAAGCCAAGGAAGTAAAGATACAGAAGTTATAAGGACATTCCTGGCATTTCTACATTATACATGCTATTTGTCATAATATTAAAAAACAGGCATCTTTCCAATCTTCCTATGATACAAATATATATCATAAAAATACGTATCTGTAAACCAGGGTGAGATAATCTCGCGAAAGAAAACAATAGAATAATATTCCTGATAAATGTGGACACAGAGCTTTTAAATAAAATATTAGTAAGTTACGACAACATATTTAAATGTGTCATAACACGGTTGGATTTATGCCAGGAATGTAGAGTTAGTTCAATATCAAGAAAATTTAGAATAATAAATCATGTTAATTATATGAATCATTAAAGCTATCTGACTGTCAATAATGACAAAAAAGCTTTTGACAGAGTTCAACATATATTTTTCTTACTCTGTGCCAAGAATTGCGCTAAATATCTTACAAATAGGACCTCATTCAATCTTCATAACAACTCTGTGAAGTGGGTACTATTATCATCTCCATTGTTGAGGAAACTGAAGCAGACAGAGATTAAGTGACTTAAGCAGGTGCACACAGCTAGTAAGTATCTGAGGTTAGATTTGAACTTAAGTCTTTCTGACTAAAGGTCCAGCACTCTATGCACTGTCACCTAGCTGTCTTCAAAACATCAAGTTTGAGATGTCCAATAGGCTGTTGGAAATACGACACTGGAAATCAGAAGAGAGATTAGGCCTGCATAAGTAGATTTAAGAATCATCAGTATAAAGCTGATCATTAAATCCATGGGAGCAGATAAGATTAGCAAGTGAAATAATACAGAGGGAGAAGAGAGCTCAGAATAGAGCTCTCTGAGACATTCATGGTGACTGGACCTGACATGGATGAAGATCCTCCAAAAAAATTTGAGGAGTGGATAAGTGTGATGAGATCCAGGGCAGAGCAATATCAATAGAGGAGGGTTATTGAAAGTGCCAGAGGCTACAGAGAGGTCAAGAGGATGAGGACTGAGGAAAGGCCGTTAGATTTGGCCATTTCATTAGTAACCAGATCATTAGTAACTTTGGAGAAAGCATTTTACATTGAATGATGAAGGCAGAAGTCAGACTTTAAAAAGAAAGTGAGAAGAAAAGAAATGAAAGCCCCTATTTTAGGCAGCCCTTCCCAAGGAGATTACACACAAAAGGGAGTAGAGAAATGCTGTGATTGATTGGGAGGATGCATCTTCATTGATGGAGGAGACATGGATTTATGTTCCTGCCACTGGACTTGTTCTCTATCTCCCTCTTCCTCCCTCCCTCCATTCTGAACCAAGTTGTCCATTACTCCTTTCAGTCCCTACCAACCTTCTTAAATATGTAGTCTCCATCTCCTGCCTCAATTCCCTCCGAATTCAGTTACTGCTTTCAGCCCCTAAATGGCTCTACAGGACCCTAATCTTTGATTAGAGCCAGAAGGATGCCCCAGAGAGCATCTATTCCAATCCCTCATTAGCTAGAGGAGGGGACTGAGGTCCAAGGGATAAAGTGAGTTGTATGAAGTATCCTACTAAAGATCCTAACTGGAAGGGACCACTCAGGCAATTGAGTCCCTCAATTAGCAGAGGAAAAGACTGAAGTCAAAAAGGTGAAGGAATTTCCCTGAGATCACACAGCTAGTAAGGGAGGCAGGATTTGAACTCAGGTCTCTGAAGTTCCTCAGATGTACCCAGTCCATCCTGCTGCCTCTTATACTCTGATCGGAAGAGGCTACTCTCACCTCTCTAGACATTCTAAGACTAGAGTGGAAGGGATTGGTCTCTGTTTTAACAGCAATATCTGAGTTGGCCAGAAAAGGACAAAACCAAGGCAAAATTTTCAAGGATCTGCAATATCCTTTCTGGACACCAGATGTCAACAAAGATCATGTTGTTTTCCTGAAAGTCAACTAACTGTTCAATAAAATTTCTTAAGCACTAAGCAGAGCCAGGTTTTCCTCTAGGTGTTGGAAATATAATGATAAAATGAAAAAGGACCTGCCCTGAAGGAATTTTAGTTTTATTTGCAGAAAGAGCCAAGGATAACACCAATTTTTCTTTACAGAATAAAAAAATTATCTGTACCTAGGGACTAGATACACTGTAAGGTGAGGCCTGCTTGGTAGTATTTCCACTATTTTTAAATCTTAACCTGTACTTTATCTCCTGTGTTAGGATGAAGAGTATAAGGGATAATTTTAATCGTGATGATTTAGTCTGAATTCCTGTTTATGTTGAAGGATTTCATTACTTTGCTTTTTCAATGGGGGATTTCCTTTCAGTCTGTTCTATCTCCCTTAAAAGAAAGTGAGTTATCACATATGTCCAAATCTAATACAGATAGGTTTTGGAAAGGACCAGAATGGAATAGAAGGATTTGGATGTGTGGTAATAGACTAAAACTGTAGTAATTGGATTGACCACAAGACAACGTACTTGTCTTGACATTGTCAATGACCCATAATATCCATTTGGGATACCAAATATCAGTGAATAACCTTGTTATATTATCTTTGATGGAAATTTAATGTTCATTAGGCATTTTTTTAAACATCTGCTTTGTTCCAGGATTTGTCCTAGGTATTGGGGATACAAGGCAAAAAGTAAATACCCCTGCCCTGATAGGATTTGAACTTGATTTCTAATATACCGCACAGACACACACACAAAAGATATACTACAATGCATGATCTATCTATACAAAACATCAATAAAAATCACCAGAATGGAGGAGGATTTCTAATAAGCAGGGAGAGATCTGGAAAGGCCTCATATATTAGAAGAGGTTATCTGAGACACATTAGGCAGGAAGTTCAGTTGGGAATCTATTGCCGTTGTCCAGGTAAGAAAAGATGAGGTTATATGAGTCAATTAGTCAGTCAACAAGCACTTGCTATGTGGCAAACACTGTGCTGAGCATGGGGAATATAAATACAAGTAGAAAGAGAGACAATCCCTGTCCTACAGATACTTATCTTCTAATAACAGCACACAAAAGTAAGTTGAAAAGCTAGAGAGGTGGGGGAGAAAGTCAGGGCCAGGTGGTCATAGGAGAGAAAGCTGGAGAGGAATGATCCATGACTGACCTGAGTCTCTGCTTCAATGTAGGTTCTGGGAGGACCTATTCAATCCGAGGAAAAGGTTGAAGAAAGGAAGGGTACTTCCCAGGTAGGCATTCCAGGGCTGGAGTGAAACTTAGGAATGAAGGGTTGAAACAAAGTAAAGGAAGTCAAGGGTGAAAAGAAGACTAGAGAAGAGATTTTTTTTTAATTGCTGATGTTTTTAATGAACACATATACATTTAGTTGTCTCCTGGATTATTGAAGCAGTAGATTAGACAACACTTGCCCCAATAAACTTGGTCAAAATGGTGATCCACAGAGACTGCAGTGCCATATTGACCAGAAGGTTACCCTAGTGAAGGCAGCTTATCTTGACGTTCTCATCAACATTAGAGCACTTCACAACAACAGGCTTAACCTTCTTTCTCTTATGGTTGTTCTTTCTGGGAATGGCGTGACTTCATTTTCTGCTTGGTACCACCATGAAGCCTCAGAACAAGATGAAGGGTAGACGCTGTCTGAATGTTGTAGTCAGACAAGGTATATCTATCTTCTAGCTGCTTGCCCACAAACATCAATCTTTGTTGGTCAAGAGGAATACCTTCCTTATCTTGTATCTTGGCCTTGACATCTTCAATAGTATCAGATGATTTGACATGAAGGATGATGGTTTTCCCCATCAAAGTCTTCACAAAAATCTGCATCGTGATCTGAAAGAGAGTTCTTTAAAAAAAAAAAAACAACACAATTACATATGGAAACAGAGAGACAGTGAAAAGTATTAGATACATAGATAGTCAACAATCAAGAATTCATTAGAGCACCAACTACATGCCACTCACAGGTTAAATGTTTGGGATTGCTTTTGTGCTCATCCTTCATTTTCAAAGAAAACCATGCCACCAGAGAAATGATGACATGACTTGCACTTGACTTTGTTTTGAGTGAGGGAGGGCTGTGCAAGGTCACCAGCCTCACTTTCTCCTCCTGAGCCATCTGGATCCAGTGACCAGATATTCATCAGGATGACTGAACATAGCCCAGGATGCAATGGGAGACCTTGGCCTTTTCAGGTATTCACTTAGAGGGAGGTAACACCCATTGAGTGAGTATGCCTCTTTAAGAAGTAGTCAGGGAATGGTCCTTTTAATGAGCAAATGAAAAAAAACAACTAAATCACACTGGGAGGAAAAGAGAAACTATTACTATTGATAATCATTCTAAGCCAGCCATTAAGTGAATCTTAGGCATTAAAAATGAAAAGCATTTTTACTAGAGGCCCCTCCATGGAGTCTGCCTGAAACTGAGGCCTAAAGTATCTAATGAACCTGCAAGTGTCCAAGGAAAAAAATTGACAAATCCTTCAAAGGTCTTAGAGTCCAAACCCTTTATATGATTAAAAAGGAAACTGAGTTCTAGAACACTGGATAGCCCAGTGTAAGATCACAATAAGATTCAAGAATTAAAAATATCAAGGATTTCATGAGCTTTTGAGCTAGACCCTCTGTGTGACTGTAGGAGAAACAGAGGCTTAGGGGGCTTGAGGAGGTGTATATGATCAAGGACAATTTCCTACACCTAGAGGAAAGAAGGCCTTGGAACCGTTTACACTACAAACCCCTCCTGGGTATCTTCCTAAAACTAAGGTCTAGTGAACCAAATGACTAATGTATGATCAGCCAGAAGGGTCCAAAAAATAAGTGTGACTAGTCTTTCAGAGACCTACGAGTCGAGTACAGGTACTTTATGTGCCTCTAGAGGAAAGTGAGTCCTAGAAAGCTGGATAGTCAGTGTAAGATCACTAATAACATCTGAGGATGAAAAATGTCAAGGATTTCATGAGTATTTGGGATACAGAAAAAGGTGAAAAACTGTCCCTGCTCTCAAGTACCTTACAATCTACTTTCAGAGACAACATACAAAAACTATGCAGAACAAGATATTTACAAGAAAACTTGGTGATAAGTAAGAGAGTCAAAAGCACTAACATTTAGGTGGATAGGGAATGGTTCCTTTTAGAAGATGGGATTTTAACTGGGACTTGAAGGAGGCCAGGAAAGTTTGAAGGTAGAAATGAGGAAGGATAGAGTTCCAGGCATAAGGGGCAGCAAGGGAAAATGCCTAGAGTTGGGACATGGAGTGTCTAGTCCAAATAACATCAAAGTGGACAGTTTTACTGGATCAGAGGAGGGAGGGAGGGAGAGAGAGAGAGACAGAGAGAGACAGAGACAGAGAGATAGAGAGAGAGACAGACAGACACAACGACACAGAGAGACAGCGACACAGTGAGATACAGATTCAGAGAGAGAGATACAGAGAAAGGAAAGAGATGGAGAGAGAGGACAGAGAGTCAGAGAGAGAGAGAGAGAGAGAATTTATAAATTACTTACTAAGTGCTAGGAGCAGCAAGCAAGTAAGAGTTCTTGCCTTCAGTTAGCTTACATTCTAGTATGGGAAGAGATCACTGAAATTTGAGCTGGAAGAGGTGAGGAAGACATGGTTTAGAGCTGATAGCCCTCACCTCACTCAGAAAAACAACAACATTAAATATATGGGGATCGGTCTCTCAAAGACCCCACCTTAACTATTTAAATTCAATTACAAAACTGCCCTTTAAGAAATAAAAAATTACTGAAAAGTTATTTGATGCTCATGTCTAGGCTATGTCAAAACAATAAAAAGAGATGATACAGATTTAGCTAGCAGTGACATAATCAATGGGTTACTTCACAGAACTCTTTAAAAAATAACAAAATAAATTTGGAGTCACAAAACACCTAGAATACCAAGGTAAATAATGAAAAATTAGGAACAAAGTGGGAATTACATGTTTGGAATTCAAATTCAATTGTAAAACAGCAGTCATCACATATTTGACATTAGTTAAAAGGAGGATAGCAGCTCAATGGAACAGACCAGACAAAGGAGAAACAGTAACAATGAATTTTCATATCTGATGTTTGATAAACCTGAAAACATAAATTACTTAAGAATTAAATCTCTGTTTGATCAAAATCTCCTGGGGTAACTATGTCACGAGGAAAGTTTAATAAAAAGGTATGCCGAACAAAAAGGGATCTCCCTGAGTAGCATAATGTTTATTAACAGTGACATGCATAGGTGTCAATAAATGTGTCAATAAATTGCCTCAGTTTATGCCAACATGAAGATGCAACTCATTTTTATAAGTGTAGAATAAAGAACAGAACAGAAATAATATCGTTGGTTATTAAAATGGCAACATCATGGGGTCAAGGGATCCTGATAGGTTGTATTAAAGAAAGTGATTTATACACTCATGGGATGAAGACCACCTCCCTTTGTCTCTAAGGAACGTTTGTGTGAATTTATGGATCCCAGCTGTATCCTGAGGTCATTGACATGGAACCAGGGATTTAGATTCAGTGGCACCTGGGAATTAGAGAAGACCAACTACTTAATTGGCAAAGATGAGGCTAAAGATGGTACAAGGTCAGTTAGTTGACTTCACAAGGATAACAGACACATGCCTTGGAATTTCTCAGAAGCTGAACCAGCTTTCCTGGCACACAGTGATTGGAAAGAGAACAGGATTTCTAAACTTAGCTCCTCTCAATTTCCTACTTTAATCAATGAGAGACAGACAAGTCTCTCATAGAGCATTTATTAGTAAGCAAATCCTATAAGGTCTCTAACATCGTCATTATGAGTAGAGCACACCCACTGGATCCTGGGCCATGGCCAGTTATTTTGACTTTTGCCACTGGACTCTGATGACTCTGGAAGAGAAAGTGAGGCTGGTGACAAATCCAATTCACTCCAAAGTCAAGACATCATCCTTGTGATATTGATTGAATCTTGATAGAGCTTCCCCCGGCCCCAATATTCTAACTTCATTATGGGCCCCACTGAACAGCAGGCCCCCTGTACCTACCTAGCCCTTCGACATCCTAATTTCATCATATGCCTCATATGCCCCACTGCTCACTAGAACAACAGGTGTGTTCATGAACTCATAGTTCTCCCAGAAACAGCAGGTATGTCCATGTGATGAGATCTCAGCCACTGCCTCTAGCTAGCCACTGCCCCAAGACCAATTCCCACAGAACAGGGGTGACCATGCATTCAACCTCAGCCACATTATCCATCTTGACCAGACAATAGCTAGCCAATCAGAAGACAACACTACCAGGATGCAGAGAAGGATGCTTGACCACCAAACCATAGAAGGGGTCCACCCTAACATAGCACCTGGCAGTAATAGTAAAGAACTGACCAAGAGTGAACTTATAATGTGCAGAGGCTTATTATAATATCATTACTATACATATATGCCCCCCTAAATGGGTTTTTCTGTATGCATGGTGGGTAACCATATATACAGTTCCACTGAACTGGGACCTCTTCCATTTCCTAATCCTTTAACAAACTCTTTCTTCCTTTTTAATAGTAATCATATTTCTATATTCTATGTAAATTTTGATAGTGTAATCAGCATCATATTTTCTATAAAAATTGTATGTCTTGCCTTACTGAAGTTGCTAATCTCTCTAAGGAATTTAGCTACTCTCCAGAGTGTGAAACCACCAAACTATAATAAACCTTTCCAACTCACTTGGAGTCAACCTGAGTCTTTGAAATTCTTTAGAGATGTC
>JAQQSK010007525.1:0-13943 GCA_028658325.1 Potorous gilbertii | reverse complement strand
GGGGAGAAAATTTTGGAACCCAAAATCTTGTGAAAATGAATGTAAAAAGTTAAATAAGTTTATTTAAAAAAAAAAAAAAGAAAAAAAGAAAAAAAAAAGAAATAAAAAAAATATTTAGCACCATATCTAGCACACAGTAGGCACTTAAAAAGGTTTAGTAAATGAGTAGCAGATGAGACAGAGGGCTTGGGGGTGTTTTCATTCTGTCTTATTGATCTACAAAGAAGAATTGAAAGTAAAGAGAAGAGGGGGGAAAGGGATAAAGATTAGGGAAAATTATGTCATAATTAGAGGGAGCAAGTAAAAATCTATACAGAGGTAGGGGTGAGGCAAGAGGGTGACACTTAAAACTCTCATCTGTTAAAGGAGGGAAGAATATATACATACAATTTAAAACAGACATTTTTCAGTAAACGGGGGTGAAGCAAAAGGAAGAAGGGAGAGAGGGTTAAGAGGGAAGGTAAATTAAGAGAAGGATGTACAAAAGCTCTAACGATATACAAAAACATTCGAAGCATCTCTGTTTTGTAATGACTAAGACTTCGAAAGTGAAGGAATGCCCTTCTTGGAGAATGGATGAACAAGTTATGATGTCGAAATGTAATGGAATACTAGTGTGCTTTAAGAAATTATGGAGAAGATGGTTTCAGAAAAATCTGGGAAGACTTTTTTGAGCTGATACAGAGTGCACTGAGCAGAACTAGAAGAAAAATTTATACAATGACAATAGTATTGTAAAGACAAATGACCTTTGAAAGATTTAGGCATTCTGATCAGCATAATGAGCAGCCAGAAGACTCATGATGAAACACGCCACCCACCCCCTGATAGAGGGGTGAAGGACTCAGAGGACTTTGTGTTTTGGTTTGATTGTGTTTGTTTGTTTTGGACAAAGCCAATGTTGAAATTTGACCATACCTGTTCTTAACAAGAGATTTGTTTTTCCTTCTTTCTCAATTTGAGGGAAGGATGAGAGAAGAGGAGTAGTTTTGGTGACTGAAAATGTAGAATTTAATTTTACAAATCTTTATATTATCCAAATGCTACTTGGATAAACATTATTTTTAGTCTTTACTAGTTACATGTAAATGGGGGGGGGGGAGAGAGAGAGAGAGAGAGAGAGAGAGAGAGAGAGAGAGAGAGAGAGAGAGAGAGAGAGAGAGATGAGGCCATTCTCAAAGGATTAGTGCAGTTTCAATCTTATATATATATGAAATGTATCAGAATATCATAGGTGGGAACTTTGACTCCTATCAGTATGTTGGCATTCTGTCATAGTTTCATTTTCCCCATATTTTAGCATGTTGAGGGTTACTGTAACTTGAGGAATAGTGGACCCAAAGGAATCAGGAATAATGGAGCTTTGAATGTGAAAGAGGGAAGAATCATTTTGGTACCCAATCCTAAGTCAGTTTCTGCATGGGCCATTAGTCTGTGTTCCTTAGGCATAACCTGGAGTATTTTACCTAGACTCCATTTCAGAAACAGCTCTGATTGAGAAGACCCAAAGCTCAGGAGAGTTCCAGCTCCTCTTCAAGCAGGTTAGAGGAGAGTGGGGTGGAGATGCCATAGTGCAGTGTAGAACCAAGCCAAGGAAAAGTTACTCTGTGAGATTGGGGTCTCATCCATGATGAGCAAGGGCACTGAAAGATAAGTCAAGCTAACATGGGGGAGATTGTGTGAATGGAAAGCAAACAAAAATCTTCTCTTTATCCACCATGGGAAGTGACCAGGGAGAAGCAAGCTTCTCAGTAGGTCCTTGTCTGAAGGCTGGGAGACAAGAGAGAGAGAAATATGGATTTCAGCACAATAGGGCTTCTACCTTCAGAAGGATCTGAGTCTGATGATGGAGTTGAGATTTTCAGGCTGTATCTGCTGCACACTGAGTATTCTTTTCACTCTTACTACTGTTTATCTAACGATCATGACTCTATTTCCTTGAGTTTAAGGTGAATCAAGGAAGAGCATACACACAAAGAGCTGTCAGCAACATGGGGGCCTGGGCCACAATCTGATTGGTTGAAACAATGACCTACACAATAGACAGACTACAATATTAACCACCCACAAAAGGTCAGAGTCACAGGGTGAGTGTCAGCCTGGGAATCTTCAAGCCAGAGACATGCACATTGATGGTCATTTCAGAATGCTCTCATATTGGAGTGGGTCTAGGTGGTAACATAAATAGAACTCTGGACTTTGGAGACAGGATTACCTGATTTCAAATCTTACCTCAGACTCTAGCTGTGTTGGTCTGGACAAGTCACTGAACACCTCTCAGCCTCAGTTTCCTCATCTGCAAAATGGTGATGATGATAGTACTTCCCTAGCAAGGATATTGTAAGAATCTAACAGAGTAACATTTGTAGAGGGCCTTACAAATCTTAGACAGTTTTATAAATGCTAGCATACTGGCTATTCTTGCTTATAGCTATTATTAGAAGGTGCACATAAGAAAGGAAGATGAGTCTTCATTGAGAGCACCTGATTTAGGTGCTCAGCCCCTTGCCCTACTGTGTGCACCCCATAAAATCACAGCATCTGCAAGATTCATTTATAATACCAATATGGTCCCACATTTCTTTCTGAAGCATCCCAAGACCCTCAGAAAAGCCCTGTATTGCAAAGTTGATTATCTCCATTTTGCTAATGAAGAAACAGAACCAGAAAAGGTAAGTGAATTGTCTGAATTCATATCAGATCAGCCCTGAAACAGGAACTCAAAAGTATTGAGTTGTCCCTCACTTTCTTTTCATTTCATTTTTCCAATTTACACCTGGACATTCATATACCTAATTGATGAAGATGCCCCCTGACTAAGTCACACACTTGTTCCCTTCCTCCATGGAATGCCCTCCCAGTAAAACCTTGTTAGATGATTATATTTGAAAGACATCATGTCTGCTGAGCGGGGCAAGTAATTCAGTCCTGAAGCCTCTTCAGTGTGTGACGCACCTAAATGAACTGGAGGCGTTGTACAAAGGAATTACGAGATTCGTATTAAATTGTAGCTTAGGGACCCATCAGCATGTGATGCTCACTGCTTTCAACTGGCTTTGTTTATCACAGAGAAGGGAACAGAATTAGCATAAAATGCTACCAAAGAGTAAAAGACTGGCTAATTTCTAGCACCCTATCAGCTTGCCCGACTGTTGACCCAGCCTAATTCATATTCTCCCAGGGATTTTTTTAATAGGTCATTTCCATTCTGAAAATTAGGTCAAATTGTGGATTTATACCCCATCATTTCCCCCTACTCAAAAGTACATTTTCCTATTTGGAAAATGATAACTTTAGCATTGGGACAAATTTAGTCTTCTTCTCCTTCCCTTCCTCCACCACAACCACTACAGACCTGCCCTGTGTAGTGAAAATACAAATTCAACTTTACTTCTGAAAGGATGGACTGAATTCTCTGTATTTGGGAAGAGTGATAGTTGGTGAAAAATTGATATCCTAGTCAGCCCTAGGGAAGAAACATTTGTATTATTGGTCATTTGCAAATTCTACTTTAATCCACTGGTGACCAGTTATTAACCTCCATTCAGCAGTAAGAAATCAAAAGGGTACTCAGTTATGAGGTAGAAGTAGTTGGCATATTTAGAGACAGGTGCATGATTGCCTTTAAAAACAGTTTCCTTTGATTAACTTGATTATTTTTTGCTATTTATGCAAAGCATTCAGGAGATGAAAATGCCAAGCTCTATTGGGCCAAATCCCCATCCCCTCAAAGCTACTGCATCCTCTTCTTATGTCCCATTCCTGCTAATTTCCCAGGGTGCTTCAGACATATGGCAGTACCTAGGCTGAGGAGGGGTAGTCCAATGAATTGTAGGACTTGATATGTGGACAAGCACCGACTTAAGTTTTGATATTGAGTATCCACAAATTAAAATGGCTTGCCTGTGATCTTGGAAGACAAGAGGAAATGAAATGGTCAAAATGTCTCAGTTACAGCCATAATTAGGCTGAGGCAACTGAGGACTTTGTCCCACAAGTCCACCTTTACAGAATGATGACAGCACTCATTTATTTTAAGTGGCAGAAATAAATTATTTTTTTCTATAGCAAGAATGAATAGTTAAATATCCCAGTTGAGATCCTGGTGCCATCTTGATCCCTCCCCTGGCAGTGGTTTCCCCAGACTGAATGTGATTTTGCGTCTCTGGCCACAAAGATCGTGTCCTTTGCTGCAAGTCAATGTCCTGAAGTATCTGCTGTAACTCCTCAACACCCCGTGACTAAATTTGCCTTGAAAAGTGGACATGTCCCAGGGTCCTTCTTGCCCTAGGAACCAGAATTACAGATTCCAACTGTGGGCATTGATCTCTATCCTACCATGCCTATGTGCTTGAACTTCTACTTTTTAGCAGGCAGGCCAGCGGATGGGCACATATGCACATGTACACAAGGATTTAGCTCTAAGAGCATTTCTTGAATACTTTTCTTAAGGAGGGGGGAGGGAGAAGAAATGAGCTGCAGCAGCAGCTCCTGGAGCCCAAACTGATGAATTGTTGTGCCAAACTGCTTTATTCAGCTTAATAAGAAATTAGCTCACAATGGGGATTTGAGGAAATTACCTCCAAAGGTTTGGGTGTTTGAATGACTGAACAATCTTGCTAAGATTACATTTCCCAATTTTGAATCCTGGGTTGGGGGGCTGGTGCCAGTTTGGTTAATCAGGAGGCAAATAGGTAAAAACAGTCTCTGAATGGAACCCATTTTAATGGTGAGCCCCCACCTCTACCTCCTTCAAAGGTTGGAACACTGAGAACCTTCTCTTCCCTTCATCTTCCTCCCTCCCTGCCCCTCCTCTGGTTCTTTAACACATTGCTTCATTTCTGCCATAGCTTGGATGAGATGGGATGTAGTGACTCTGTTCCTTCCAGTAATAGGAAACAAAGACCAACAAGACTCACCATCACCATCTATGCCCAGGAGACTCCTAACCTCGTCATCTGATCTATTGATGCAACCTAAGAACCTTTGAGCCTAACTATTCAACTAGGAGATGTTGTCTTTCTCAGAAAAGGTGTAAGTTCCTTGAGAGCAGAGATTATTTCTCTGTCTCTGTCTTTCTCTATCTCTCTGTCTCTCTGTTTCTGTCTGTCTCTTTCTCTCTCTGTCTCTCCATATCACAAATGTTTAGCACAATACATGGTATACAATATATCAGAAATATTTTTCACTGACTAATCCATTCATTTCTTTCATTTATTCTCCTCTCATGCCAAGAATTTAACAGTTCATTTTGAAATGAATCTCATCCCGACACTTTGTCTTGGATGAACTCAAAAGCCAAAATGGGAACCCATCTTTCCACATTCTCCATACTCTCCACCTGACAAAGCATTTGCATGTTTGGCCTCAGGAAGGGGGCTGAATCCATTAAGCCCTTTGAATCTAGAAAGTACCCAATTGACCACAAAATCCAAGGGAGTCCAGGATCTAGCATTAGGAGCCATGAAACCTAGAATAATGCCCAGCCTGCCTCTGGAATAACTTTGGAAAAGCTTTTAAGTCAACCTTGCATTTCAGTCAACGGGGAAAGTTTGACCTCTAACCTCCCAACAACCATCTGTTTCATTATTGATCTGAGGGAAACAGAGAGTTTTTGTTCTTCACCAAAAAGTCCCTGACAACAGGCTATTTTTAATAGCTGAAATTGTTCATTCTTGTCACTCTCCCCTTTGAAAATACAGGTATTTTCATACAACCCGTAGCTAATGAGAGAAACTTTGGAATCCAACCTTTCTCTATAATCACAGGAACAGGGATTAAAGAGGTCCCACTAGTGAGGAACATGAAAATTAATTATTGAGCTCCTTGTCTTACCCTCCCCATCTGTCTGATATTCTGGAGCACAGAAGGAGTTAGACAATTAAATCTCTCCTCCTTTTAACTCATCAGAATGCTCTGTCTTCCTTTCCCCTAACTCCAGAGGCCCAAAGACCCCATCCATTTGCTGAGGGTAAATCGTTGGGAGGGGAGGCATGTGAGAAAAAAAAAAGAAAGTTTAAAAAATCACATTTTCTTTCCTTTCCTTCTTTTTTTTTTGTTTGCTAGGTGGGGGGAAGGGAAGCAACCGGGTTTCTTTTCAAAGCATTCACATTTGCCAACCCTGATAAGAAACACTTCTTGCCCTCCCTGAGCTCCACTGAAACAGCTCACAAAAAGGGGAAACTGACCTCCAAGCTGGCAGGGGAAGATCCTGTGTTTGGCTCTGATGGAAAATCTGAGTCTGTGGGAAATAGGTTTTGTTTCCTCCTCATCTTGATTCCTAGATTAATGCAGAAAACCGCCTTTGTTTCTAGACACTAGTGAGGATAGTTGAATCAATTAATTTGTTTTATTGAACTATAAAGCTGTCATTCCAAACTGGGGCGGTGAGCTCTAGATCCAAGGGGTGGCTGATTCAGCTAATGGAAGTAGGGCCATGTGGGCTTGTCTGGGGAAGTGATTTTGCCTCTGTGATGATGGTTTGGTCAGAGGGTCAGACCAAAGCCCCAAACCTCCCTGAGAGGCCCTAGACCTGGGCACATTCCTGCCTTAGGGACCTGTCTTGAGCTTTCTGAGTTAGAGGGTCTTTAACTGTCACCTATTACCCCTTTTATTTGATAAAAAAAGAAGCTGGGGTCCTAGGAGGAAAAGCAACTTTGTAGGATATTGCATGGAACTTCCATTTGTGGGGGGAGGACTGTGGACATCATTTCTTTTGTCTTTTTATTCACATTTTTCCTTTTAAAGATGAGGTATCTGCATAAAGGGAATACAGTGACTTCCTTAAAGTCCCACAAAGATCCAGTGCCAGGTCCAGGAGCTCTCCTATTTTGTCCCGTGTTCATTCCATCACAACACACTGTATTCCAATAGGGTGTAGAGCAAAATTCTTCAAGTACAAGACTTTTTAATCTTTCATTTAAAAAAAAAACCAGGGTTGATTGTTTGGTTCAAATCTCTTGATTCTCATAGACATTGTGTTAGTTACTCTAGCAGTAAAATTCACTGACAGCTCTATTCTAGGTCAAATAAATGGGGGTATGATGGGAACAAAAAAAAACCTTTGATTTAAAAAAAGTTTACATTCACCTAAAAGTTTTCGCAGAAAGAATAATTCCATTCTTGAATATTTTAGGTCGTTAGTTGGAGAGGAAAATAATATTTCAAAATCCTAATCAATTGGCCACAGCATGAGGTAGGTCCTGGGGTCTCTGAAATAAGGAAGGACACTCTTAACATGTGAAGATCCAACCTCAGTCCCCCAGATATTAGAAATTCCAGAAGGGATAGGACTGCCTTCTCCATTGAACTGGACTTGGGAAGTAAACATGTTCTATTCAGGGACTATAGTAACTCTCTCAGGCTGTGTAGTTCAAAGACTATGGAGATCTGCACTGGTAGAAGAAGTTTACTCAACTGGAAGGTCCAGATGCCTGTGAAATCCCCATTTCTAGTTCTAAGAATATTACTAGCCATTGGGAAAAAAGTAAGATAATGTCCACAGCAGGGAAGGACATGAATAACTTTATGAACTGTGATTGTTTGCACATCTATTCCCAAAGTTAATTGTTTAAATAAAGGCTTCTGCCTGTGTTGTGGCCATTGATAAATACAAGGCAGTTTCTATTTCCAGGAGTGTGTTTAAATTTCATAAGTCTTGCATTTCGCAACAGGGAGCCAGGCTCACTAAACACTTACATTTGCTAAAAGCTCTAATCAAGACAAAGGACTTACTTAAACAAATGATTAGCCTTGAGAACAGAAGTGTAAAATGAACCATAATTCATGAATGTGCAAATTGGTTTTCCCTGCTGTGACCAGGAGCCAGAATTCTGTCTTTAGCTGTGACACATGCAACTGCATTCATGAAGCTACCATGCAAGGTCTGGAGAATGTGTTATTTCATGCATCCTCCCCCAGGGATGATTCTTTGTTTTTCCTGAGCCCAATGGTCGTAGAGAACCACTTTCTAAAGGGTACAAGGCTATTTGCCTATCCATGGACTCTAAAATGTCTGGATCCCTGGTACTTGAGTTCTCTCAGGGTAGCTATGGTTGTAATTGATGATCTTTGGAGAAGGCTGGGGGATCAAGTTACACAAAATCAATAGAGAGGAGCAGTAGAAAATCCCACTGCCCAATAATGTCTCCTACCAAGATTTCACAAGTTGGAGATGCTGTTCAATCAACAAGGCACTGCTGCTATGGAATGCCAATGTATGGGAGAAGGTAAATTTCTGATTTCTAAATGAACCAACATATTTAGATTCCTACTAGGTCCTGCAATAATGACTTGGGATTCAAAGGCAAACAACAACAAACAATTCCTGTCCTCAGGAAGTTGTGTGCTATGGGGAAAAGATACACAGATTAATGCAATGTTGTTGTCTAATTCTATCCAGCTCTACACGACCACATTTTAGGGTTGTTTTTGGCAAAGATACTGGAGCGCTTTGCCATTTCCTTCTCTGGCTCATTCTTAAAGAGGAAAAAAATGAGACAAAGCTAAGCGACTTGTCCAGGGTCATACAGCTAGTAAATGTCCGAGGTCAGATTTTAACTAAGGAACATGAGTCTTCCTGATTTCAAGCCCAGTGCTCTCCCTACACACCATCTGTCTGCTTACTAGATGACTAATAAATAAAAAGTGATATTTGGTGTTGTAAACATAGTAGAAACATAAGGATATCAAGGAGACATAATGGACAGAATACTAGGCCTGGAGTCAGGAAGACTCCTCTTTGTGAGTTCAAATGTGACATCAGACATTTACTGGCTGTGTGACCCTGGGCAAGTCAACTCACTCTGTTTGTCTCAGTTCCCTCATCTGTAAAATGAACTGGGGAAAGAAATGTCAAACTACCCTGATATTTTGCCAAGAAAACCCTAAGTGGGGTCTGACAAAGCATTAGACACATCTAATCAACTGAACAACAGCAAGAGAGCTTGTAGGTGACTAATCTCTCTGCCACAGTCTGAAATCCCCATGAGCAGTGTTCCCTCAATTTTAAGGGTCTTACCTCATTACTATTTAACTACTTAATAGTCAGATAAAACATAGGATCCTTCTTTCTTCCTTTCTATTCCCTAAGTAAGAAGTTGGGGGCACTGGTACATCTATGGATGTAGCTCAGGGTGAAGGAACAGGGAACCAATGAGATATTGGGGATCTCACCAAAACAAGAACTTGGTGTCTAAATGAAGCTGAGATAATATGAGGATGCAATGGCCGATTTGAGCCACACTGTAGTAGGCTTTTAAAGGTGTCCTGAATTTTGGGGTTTTATCATGGATTCCAGGGAACTACAAAGGATTTTGTTTTTGTTTTTAATTGGGCCATTGGAAGGTTTACATCTGTGTTTGCAAATATCAATTTGGAAGATGAGAAGTGTATGGATTATAGTGGAAGAGGTTTGAGTCAGGAAGAACAATGAAGAGGCTAACATGATGATCCAAGTGAGAAGTTACAGAGATCTATACCAGGGCTGTGGTCATATGGGCCGAGAGAAGGGGAATTATGGTAGACAGTTGGGAGGCAGCCTCACTGTGAAGAGTCTACAGCCAATGGGGATGCCCATTAAGCACTGGGAAGTAAGCCATCAATAGTATTTGCATAGATTAGAAGAAGATATATAATGGAAAGGGGAGAGATCAGGGGCAAGGAAACCAGTTAAGAATCTATGACAATAGTGCAGATGAGAGATGAGGAGGGCTTGAATAAGGAGAGGCTCTATGTTAATGGAGAGAAAGGGGTGAATGTGAAAAAATGATGTAAAGATAAAAATTGACAAGACATAGCAACTAATTGGATGGGGAGGGCTTATGGTAGGAGGAAATGAGGGAAAAGGAAGAGTTAAGGATGACTTCAAGTTGTGAGCCTGGGTGACTACAAAAAGCATTGTGCCCTCCACAACAATATGATAGAGGGCTAGGTTTGTAGGAGAAATACAATGATTTCCATTTATGGAATTCTGATTTTCAAATATCTATATGACATCTGAGTAGACAGATCTAAGAGTAATTAGATAAGTGAGACTTTGTATGAGTTTCAAAATAGATATGGAGAGAATTTCAAAGGCATATGAGTAGAAATGATGATTGAATCAATGTATGCTGATAAGTCTGCCAAGAGTAAACATAGAGAAAGAAAAGAGAAGGATTAAGGTAGAAGTTTAGGGGTTCCCAATTATCTGTATCTTAGATTCCATCATTTATATTTCATCACTTCTTATCTGAAATCAACCTCAGAGAAGGGGATATTGAAATATGGGAGTGGTAATCGTCAAGACTGACTATCCTTGGATATAGCCTATATGAGAGTGATGACATTTTCCATATCATCATCCTAGGTTCCAATGCAGTCTAAAGCTTTGTTTTGATAATTGATAATGTTCTTCTTTTCTCTCTAGGGTGCACTCCTGTAGACTTTTCCATGAGGACCCAGAAACTCTTCATTCTGGAAGATTATCCAGAAAGAACCCTCTGATTCTTGAACCCTCTCATTGAAGAATAGAGGACTTCAATTTAAGGATGTATCTGAGGCTAGATATCTCTTCATTTCCCATCAGGCTGAACTTTTCTAGACATCTCCAATGTGCCCAGGCTTTGGGTACCTTCTTTCCCTCAACCCCCTTTTCAGGTTCTCTGTGCATGCACAGGAAAATTCATGGGACCCAGGTTCAGAACCCTGCTCGACATGAAACACCTTTGTCTCTTTGACCTAAATAAATGTCAAAGTTACTAGCTATGTTATTTATCAATATTGTAATCAACAATATAACATATGTATGACACAATTCCCTTCCTTCCTTCTTTCCTTTATTCTCTTACTTTTTAACAACATATTAGCTAGGAGAAAGAGTAGAGCCAAAGTCACCTAAAGAGCATCATTACAAAAACTTACCTCTTCAATTCTGGAAACACGGTCCCACCATTCAGTTGTCTCAAGATACCAGTCAAATTATTCTCTCAAGAATTATCTTCATGTTTTTCACAAGATTAAATCCAGTTCTTTCTGGAAATACATTCTCTTAATATTTAGTCTCTGTCTTCTCTTCACCTATCAGTTAACAATCTCTTCAGATCTATAGTTAAACTGTCTCCTCACAGAATTTTTAAAGAAAGAGAGTTAAACTGTAATTCAAAAATCTCACTGCCTCTTTAAGATATAAAGACAGTATCTATAGTCTCTGTGGGAGAAGCTATTGATGCTAGTGCTATATAGTCAAGGCAGACAAGAAGGATGATGGAAGGATAATTAGGGAGATGGGTTTCTTCTAGAAGCCTATATCCTCCTAGGCTGAGTAATTCTGAATTCCAGACAGCAAGGCGAAGGCACTGGGCTCCAGGGAGAAAAGAAAGGAACTGAGGGGTAGGAAGCCAGTGGGATGTTTCAGACTACAATAGAAAGGATGGGTAGGGTGTAAAGGATAGATAGACTGGCTGGGGAGGTCAGCACATCAATGGATGTCTTCACATCTCAGAGCTGAAATAACCTTTAAGGTTATCTGATCAAATCCCCAAACTATAAAAGGCAGTGTGGCACTAGATTTGGAGGTGGAGGACCTGGGTTCTTTAGCCACTTACTAGCATGAGTCTTTATAACCTCTTTGGGACTCAGGTCCTTTATGCATCAAGTTGAAAAGGAGAGGGGAAGGCAGGGGTATATGAATGCTATGCTCTTTAAAATTCTAAATCCTCTGGTTCTCCTATATTTTCTAGGGCACTAATGTTGAATCTGCAGGCTGGGGTTAAGTGACCCCAGCTGTGGGGATAGAGTCAAGGCAGAGTGGTGGCAGGAAGCCAGGCTACTCAGGGGAGACCACAAAAGAACTCTGCTCACTTTGCCATTTTGCCTAGGGTCCTGGTGGCAGCTGAGATCATTGATCACTATTGCTTTCTTTGGCACTCAGAAGGGGTGGAGGCTGCCAGTGTTTGAGTTGGGATGTCAGGATGAAGGCAGAAGATTGTGAAACCTTAAGCACCCTAGGGTTTAGGCCGGGCTCCTCCTAAAATTTTCATACTGGCCCCTCTCAGCCCAGAATGTCCTACTCTGGTCTCCTTCAATTCTTCCAGGATGAAGAGGGGAGGAGGAAGGAAACAGAAAAGAAGAATGCTCTCATCACCTTTCACCTTTGGTCCCCTAGCCCCTCCACTTTCATATGGGCTAGTCAAGATCTCTCTACCTAGGAAAGGCTATGAAAAATATTCTTGTGTGTGTGTGCATATATTCATATATCCATGTATGTAGATGTATGTATATACATATATTCATATATTAATTGATATTTTTATTGTGTTTCTATGTGTATATGTGTGCATGCGTGTGTATCTATCAATCTGTCTATCTCTGTATCTCTTTATCCTTCCTGACAATAGGTTGTATCACCAAGGACCCAGGCATACACAGGAGAACCTGCGGTATAAATTCTTTGATCTGCTTTTCTAAAAGGAAAGGCAGCTTTTGAGAGCTCAACAGTCACTTTAATCAAGCACATTTATCATTCACTTAGTTCAGGGGAAGAGGTCAGCACCCTGAACTTCAGAGAAAATACAGAGAAATAAAGATAAACAGACAGGGCTTCCAACTGTCTGACTATAAGTAATACTTACATCACAGATTAACAGACAGATTCAACTGTTTGACCATTACATACATACATAGTTACCAGACAGAGATACACCAACATCTGGGTTTTCAAAGCCAATGGGGTCACCCAGTAGTGGCTACCCAGTGTCTTATTGGGCCAAACATTTTCAAAGAGTAATCCCCCAAATAAAACCTCACCTCAGAGTATTTATGCACTTTTCAGAGCCAGTGGGCATGACAACCCTTGAGAACTAGTGCCTCATTAGAAATTAACAATAGGTGGGGTTCTTCCTACAAAACAAGTCTCCCCTAATCAAACTTCCCTTAATAGGCAGGCCTATTAATTGGTGTGGAAGATCTTTAACTCTCATAATTACCATTACATAGGTATAGCCAGGCAAAAGCAATGGTGGGACCATTGAGGAAAAAACATGGAAGTCAACTAAAAAAAAATTCTTCCCCAAGGTGAACTTTGCTTACCAGAAATCTGTATTTATGTCTGCTCTTAATTTTTGTAGCTTAAATATTAAATGATCCAAAGAATAAATAGGGAAAATAAAAGTAGACTCAAAGATCTAGAGGATAAAGGAACTTAGGTAGCTAGCTAGCATTACCCCTTCATTTGACAGCTGAGGAAACTGAAGCCCAGACTGGTCAACTGACTCTCACAAGATCATACAGAAAGGAAGCACAAAAGCTGGGACTTCAGTCCAGTATCCCAAACTCCAGAGGCGGAATTCTTTTCTAAACTCCTTTGAATCTTTACAATGAGGAAAATACTAGATCAAAGAGATTTTTTGTTTTAATCTCAAAGGTCTAATAAGGCAAATTTTTCACATGAGGATTCAGAAATTATAGGTTTGAATTGAGGATGGTAGAGTAGAAAGACTCACATATGCTAGCTCCAAACCCACAGCCCATGGATTTCCTCTAAAAGGAACTCCCAAAAAATTCTGGAACAGTGGAAGCCATGCAGCAACACAGTGAAGGAGATTTCCATTCCAGAGAGCCCTGAAAAATCGATCCCAAAGGTCAATCGCACACCTGATGGGAGCAGAGCTCTGCCCTGCCCTGGCCACATGGCACTGAGAGGAGCTAGCAGATCCAAGCAGGCTTCAGGGATGGAATCTCCAGCGGCTGCGAAGGTCCCTCCACCCACAGAGGCACAGGTCAGTGAGAGAGACGTCTGGATGGTCTGACAGGGGAGAGGGGTGTCTCTATGACTCGGGCCCCCTCTGGAGGCAGCAGCAGAGGCAGCAAGTGGTCAGAGGCTCCCAGAGCAGGCAGGAGCTCAGAAGCAGCTCCATTACAGAAGGTCTCTACATAAACCCCCTGAGGAAATTGAGCCTGGGAGG
>JAQQSK010007524.1:0-13943 GCA_028658325.1 Potorous gilbertii | reverse complement strand
TTTTCTAGGCATTTTCCCAGCCAGTTACTTGACTTCTGAGATTCCTCTCCACACCCACCTGGCCTCCAGATCTTCCCAGCTAGTGCTTGGGGTCTGAGATTCAAATGCTGCTTTCAGTGGGGGCAGGGCTGCTATTCAGTGTGAGATTAAGTTCAGCTGCTCAGGTGGGGGTAGGGCTGCCACCAGGGGCTCAGTTCCCTCATGGGGTTTATGTGGAGACCTTCAACAATGGATCTGAGCTGCTTTCTTCTTTGGGAGCCCCTGTCTACTGCTGCCTCCACTGCTGCCTCACAAGGGGGCCTGAGTTATGGAGACACCCTGTTCCCCCTCAGCCTGCCAAAAAGGTTCTCTCACTGACTTTTGGCACCTATGGGTGGAGGGACCTGTGCGGCTGCCAGATATTTCATCCCTGAAGGCTTCTCAGATCTGCTCCTCTCGGTGCCACACAGCCAAGGCAGGGCTGGGCTCTGCTCTGGGTCCAGTGTGTGATGGACCTTTGGTGTCAGTTTTTCAGGTCTCTCTGGAACAGAAACCTCCTTCACTCTGTTGTTATGTGGCTTCCGCTGCTCCAGAATTTGTTGGGAGTTCTTCTTTACAGGTATTTTATGGGCTGTGGGTTAGGAGCTAGCATATGTGAATCTTTCTACTCCACCATCTTAGCCCTTCACCCACTGGGGGAATTGAGTGGCTGATTTGGGTCTCAGCCCTTAGTGGTAGTCCTGAGGTGAGAAAGAGTGCTGGCATGGTGGAGCTGGTGGAGGCTCTGGAAAGGAAATTGTACTTGCAGATCCTGGACAGAAAAGCTTTAGTAGCTCCCAGACCAGAGCTGAGGTCTGGGAGTAAGCTTCTCTCCCTTAATTGTCCCACCTTGGAGGCACTGAGAACTTACAGGTCCCTAGAGTATACCCTCCTCTTGACAAGTAACTCAGAAGTCAAGTAACTGGCTGGGAAAATGCCCAAAAAAGGGAAAAAAATAAGACTATAGAAGGTTACTTTCTTGGTGAACAGGTATTTTCTTCCATACTTTTGGATGAGGAAGAACAATGCATAACATCTGAAGAAGTCAAGGCTTCCCAAACCTCCAAAATAAATATGCAACAGTCTTAGGCCATGGAAGAACTCAAGAAGGATTTTGAAAATCAAGTAAGAGAGGTGGAGGAAAAATTGGGAAGAGAAATGAAAGAGATGCAAGAAAAGCATGAAAAGTGAGTCAACAGCTTGCTAAAGGAGACTCAAAAAATGCTGAAGAAAATAACACCTTTAAAAATGGGCTAACTCATTTGGCAAAAAGGTCCAAAAAGTCAATGAGGAGAAGAATGCTTTAAAAGGCAGAATTAGTCAAATAGAAAAGGAGGTTCAAAAGCTCACTGAAGAAAAGAGTTCTTTAAAAACTGTAATGGAGCAGATGACTTTATGATAAACCAAGAAATTACAAAACAAAACAAAAAGCATGAAAAAATAGAAGATAATGTGAAATATCTCATTGGAAAACAACTGACCTGGAAATTAGATCCAGGAGAGATAGTTTAAAAATTATGGAGCTACCTGAAAGCTATGATCATAACAAGAGACTAGACATCATCTGTCTTGAAATTATCAAGAAAACTGCCTTGATATTCTAGGACCAGAGGGCAAAATAAATATTGAAAGAATCCACCAAATGCCTCCTGAAAAAGATTTGAAAAGAGAAACTCCTAGGAATATTATAGCCAAATTTCAGAGCTTCCAGGTCAAGGAAAAAATATTGGAAGCAGCTAGAAAGAAAGAATTTGAGTATGTGGAAATACAATCAGGATAACAAGATCTAGCAGCTTCTACATGAAGAGATCGAAAGGCTTGGAATATGATATTCTTGAAGTCAAAGGAACTAGGATTAAAACCAAGAATCACCTACCCAGCAAAACTGATTATAATACTTCAGGGGGAAAATGGTAATTCAATGAAATAGAGAACTTTCCAGCATTCTTGATGAAAAGACCAGAACTGAATAAAAAATTTGACTTTCAAAACATAACAATCAAGAGAAGCATGGAAAGGTAAACAGGAAAGAGAAATCATAAGGGACTTTCTAGAATTAAACTGTTTACATTCCTACATGGAAAGATAATATTTTTAATTCTTGAGACTTTTCTCAATATTTAGGTAGTTGGAGAGATTACACACACACACACACACACACACACACACACACACATATAAAGCACAGGGTGAGTTGAATAAGAAAGGATATCTAAAAAAATAAAATTAAGGGGTGAGAGAGAAATATATTGGGAGGAGAAAGGGAGAAATGGAATGGGGCAAATTATCTCCCATAAAAGAGTCAAGATAAAGATTTTTCAATGGAGTAGAAAAGGGAGGAGGTGAGAGGAAAATATTGAAGCTTACTATCTTCACATTTAGCTTAAGGAGGGAATAACATGCTCACTCAATTTGGTATGAAAATATAGCTTATACTACAGGAAAGTAGAGGAGAAGGGGACAAGTGGGGTGGGGGATGATAGAAGGGAGGGCAAATGGGAGGAGGGAGTAATTAGAAGTAAACACTTTTGGGGATGGGTAAGATCAAAAGAGAGAATAGAATAAATGCGGGACAGGATAGGATAGAGGGAAATATAGTTAGTCTTATACAACATGACTGTTATGGAAGTCTTTTGCAAAACTACATATATATAGCCTATATTGAATTGCTTGCCTTCTCGGTGGGGATGGGTGGGGAGGGAGGAAGGGAGAGAAGTTGGAACTCAAAGTTTTATGAATGAATGTTGAGAATTATTTTTGCATACAACTGGGAAATAAGAAATACAGGTAATGGGGTATATAAATCAATCTTGCCCTACAAGAAAAGAGAGAAGATGGGGATAAGGGAAGGGAGGGGGTGTGATAGAAGGGAAGGTATTTTGAGGGAAAGGATAATCAGAATGCAGGGCAGCTAGGTGGTGCAGTGGATAGAGCACCAGAGTCAGGAGGACCTGAGTTCAAATCTCACCTCAGACACTTGTCACTCACTAGCTGTGTGACTTTGGGCAAGTCACTTAACCCCAATTGCCTCGTCCTGGGTCATCTCCAGTCATCCTGATGAATATCTGGTCACTGGATTCAGGTGGCTCTGGAGGAGAAGTTAGACTGGTGACCTGCACAGCTCTCCCTCACTCAAAACAAAGTTAAGTGCAAGTCATGTTATTATTTCTCTAATGGCATGGTCTTCTTTGGCAACAAAGGATGAACACACACAATCAGAATGCAAGGTGTTGTGGGATGGGGGGAGGGGAGAGGTGGGAAAAAATTTGGAATTCAAAATTTTGTGGAAATGAATATTGAAAACTAAAAATCAATTAATAAGCATTAATTTTTAAAAAATAACTCTAGTTATTGGGAAATTTTTTTTCCTTATGCTAATATTAAGTCTTCTTGGGTGGGGGAGCTAGAACCTCTGCTTTCAGCTTTTGGCCTCATACCTGTTCACTGCAGACCCAGGAAAATTAAATTTTTTGGAGCATTGATGATTTGCCCATGGTACATAAACACACAGACTCTGACTGTTTTCCAGACAAGTCAATGTGGACAGACACTCCTCACTGGACGATAATGATTTGTAGAAAAAGATTGCTCTCTTAGGTGGATGGCAGAGATGTTTGTCAACAAAATGCATGATAGAAGACTGGCTTGGCTACAGTTCCTGCATCTGCTGAGTGACTTTTCTTATGAACCTCAATGGAAGGGATTAGTTAAAGTAATAGCCTCCATATTAGATGGGGTACTGACTTTCAGTTAATCAGACAATGACTGGAAGGGAATAAAGACTAATGGTAAATTTCACAATGATTTTGGTCCAGAGAGAAGACAGAGAGGGAAAACAGGGAAACTAGTTGTCTATCAATCTGTTTTTTGAACAATAAGGTCTGGGCTGTAAAAGATGGTTCCTTTTCTTTTCTCTGTATTTGTATAACAAGCTGATCATGTGCAGGGTTGCCTTTGTTACCCCAGAAAGGACTCAGTGCTCTGCTTTTGATAACCCACAAGACTTTGATGCTATTGCTGGTGCCATGGGGCAACCAATTTTCCTGAATGGCTCAATCCTTTCTGGGAGACTCAGAGCGTTGGCTTAGGGGATGAGAAGAAACATTGCCACTGACCAAGTGAACTTTCTATAAACCATGTGCTCATCATCATCTTATGATATATATATAAAGACTAGTTAAACCCCAAGGTGGAGGATGAATTAGATGGACTGGAAAGTAACCATTGCTGTTTTCTCTTTGAACGTCAGACTGTGAACAGAACAAAGGAGCGGAAAGGAAGGAAACCTCAGAACCTGTCCGAATGTCGAACACACATTTAAGTTGAATATGAGAGAAGACAGGAACTAAAGCTTCATGTTGCTACTCTCTATTACGATCTGCAGATTTGTAGCCGTCTGAGTCAGAGGTGAGGGTTTGTTCTTCCCTAGGGTAGGAGGAGGTTACTTTTTCACGGCCAACATTCTAATTAGCTGTCTAGCAGGAGAGACTGGGAACAATATACTTAAGAGGCTATTCCATCCCTTAACTGACTGATGCCATTATAGGAGAGGGAGCTTCAAATCCTGGTTTCCTCATAGACTTAAAGGTGGAAGGGACTTCAAGGATGACTAGTACAACTTTTTTTATGAGAAAAATAAGACAATGTGCTGGGCATCCTCCTTCACTTCTCTTGATATCACATGAACACAGCCACATTCTCTCTGAATCACAAGGGCTGTCCATTGGTTATTCGCTAGTTTTACTTTGTGACCAGTCATACATTGCTATGGTGACATCCTTCACATCCCTTTTCCTGCATGATTCCTTATTTGTTATAGCCAGCTCATTCTGGATGTAGCAGATACAGGAACATTTTCCATGTCAGTAAAGAGTTGTTACCTATCTGGTAAAGTATAATCAATATAATTTTTTTTAGTGATACTATTAAATGTTTGTTGCCTTCCAGTTCTTTGCTTAGAGAAAGTATTAAGATGCATGGGCATGAAGCTTCTATGTAGTCCATAAATCTCTGATTTTTCTCATTCCTTATAATTTTTTTCTGCATTTAAGTCAATGGATGGCAAAGCACATATCAATTTAATTTGAAAGGTGTTATCAAGATCCTCATAGATTTTTTTTCTATCTCTTCATTCTTTGCAATAGATTTTGGTAGAGAAGCTACAATTAACTTCATGTTGGTCTTTTTTTTTTGGCAAATACTTAACATGAACATTGCAATATGAGATGTCTAAATGTCCCAGGAAATTATGTGTGTTTTTTCTGCCTTTGGTGCATGATAACACCAACTCCACTATTTCCCTAAGGAGAATTTCAGAATTGTACTTTGGCTTCTATTTTCCCTTCTTACCTTCTGATGTCATGTATAGGGAGAATGTCAAGATTGATATGATCCTATTCCTCCAGCAACATATTCACTTATTGCTCATTGTAAAAGGAGTTCATCCTTACAGGACCAACAGCTAAATTAGTGTTTAAAGATATTCTAAAAATGATGTGATTCTTAGCATGCCATGCATGTTTTCCCACCACTCTGTCATAATCTCTACAGAAGTGAAATGGAGTCACACAGGACTGAAGGCCATTTTGCATTTCTCTTTTTTTTATGGGCTGCCATGGCCAAAAAATTCATTGCCAAGTGGGAATAGGTTGATTTTATAAAATACATATGTAACCTTTTGCCCTACTTGTCCAGTTATCTCACTCAATGATTTTTCTTTCACCCTGAGGAGACAGAGGGAGAAACTGGTGGAATAATTTCTGTTGACCCTGGAATGAGAGGATGATTTTCCTCTCCATCTCCTCTGGGGTCTCAGTGAACCATTTACACATAGATACACATGGGGCAGAAATTACTTGATAGAAAAAAGGACATTCTCAATTCTTTCCAGAGCTCCCTTTCTACTCCCTTTCTTCCTTCCTCTGACTTTTTAGTTTAGACTTACAGGAGAGAGATGGTAGTAGATTTTGTGAGCAGGGACCACCTAGAGAGGCACAGATAACAAGACCACAAAGAAAGAACCAAAGTCTGTCAGCTAACATAATGCCTGTGTTCCCATAGGTATCATAGGAACAAGATGACTGGGGATAAGCCAGTGCATTCAGGAGAGCTTCTGACCCTTACGCAGAGATGGTGACTAGGATTCATGAGTAGGAAAGTCATGTGGAGTTGCTAATATCTCTATTATGCTTCCCATTTTGTTGGTCAGCTTGAAGTACCTGCTTTCCCTTTTTAGTTCACATGTTTGAGAAGCGAAGTGCGTACCACTTACACTCATAAACCACAGGTATGCAGTTTATGGGCAGAAGTTTTCCCCATTTGCACCTAAAGATCTAGGATAGAAAAGGGAGGAAAAGTAGGGGAAGGAGAAGATTAGAGGTGACTATCTTTGTTAAGAGTGTTTGTTCTAACTTTCCATTCACTTTATGCATCTGAGTCTGTAAATATATTTGGAAGTGACCTGAGAAAGTGGAATCCACTATAGGTTGGGGGCAAAAATTAGCTATAGATACAAGATTTAACACTTTGTTACTTTGAGCAACATTCCCCTTCTTTCCTTAGATTTAATAGGCGTGTGGTCATCCAGGGACCAATCAAAGATCCTTCATTGCTGCAACATGGACTTGGGGAAGGAAACAAAGTAGCCTGAATTTGCAGGCTGATTACTTTTCTGTTATAGTTAGCAAGGATATTGTAGTCTCTTAGGAAAACACTCTTTGGTAAATATAATCAGTTTCAGAGAACAACTCATGTTTGCCAGAGAATAACTGATAAGACCTGACTGGGTAGTTTTAAGTAGAGTGGTACCCAGTTGGCAATTAAAGTTGTATTCAGCTCTCTAAACTCTATTGCTGGATAATTAATACAGTCACATTCTGCCTTCCTGTAGGCTTAAGGAAGGTAGCATTCATGCCACACAGTTAATGGTTCCCATGTTGAGGTCTGTGTGATATATAATTCAATAAGATATATGTCATATATAGACATGGCATGGCATGATGCATAAGGAACTGGCCTTGCAACCAGGAAGACTTGTAATTAAGTTCTGACTCTGATACATACTTGCTGTGTTGTGGTAGTCTTTCGTTTTTGAAGAGGACCATGACATCAGAGAAATGATGACATGACTTGCACTTGACTTTGTTTTGAGTGAAGAAGGGCTGTGCAAAGTCACCAGCCTCACTTTCTCCTCCTGAGACATCTGGATCCAGTGACCAGATATTCATCAGGATGACTGGAGATGGCCCAGGATGCAATGGGAGACCCTGAGCAAGTCCTTTACCTTTCAGTGTTCCAGGCCAAAGGTGTCAAATATGTAACCCACAGAAAGCCAGTGTGACTGAACTAGATTAAAATGTAATTGGGAGATATTTAAGAAACTAAATAAAAATACAATAAAATATAGATAATTATATCTTAAAATTAATCAACATACAGCTTCGGGATCCTTAGATATAGATTAATGGCTCCATTTCTCTGAGTTTGACACCATTGGCAATTTTAAGACCTTGAGCTATAGGGAAGGTGCAGTGGTAGAGTTTCCCAGATCAATGAAATCACAGGTCCAGGCCCTATGTAGTTCCACATATACACAGATAGATGTACAAAAGGCATATACAAGCTGAACTCTTATATAAAAAAATTGTCTTTAAATGAGAAAAAGAGGGATATCAAAGCCTAACATTGAAAGATAATGCAAATGATGTCTGAGAAAATGCTTCATATATTGCACTTTGATTTCATGATAAATGGGGAACAATTAAGACATGATTTATGTAATCTTATTTAGTCTTTGACATAAATACCTATAGATTTATGAGAGTCAGTATGGCATAGTGAAAAGAAGGAAGGACTTGGAGTCAAGAGAACTGGTTTCAAATTCTGACTCCAGTAGTTATCATTTGTAAGACTGTGTATAAGCCGACTTTACTGAGTCTCAGCTTTTTTATTTGTAAAATGAGGATAATTCTTGAATTATCTACTTCAAAGTGTAGGTGGGGAAAACATTATAAAAAAATTTTTTTTCGTAGGTATACAGGGTTAAGTGATTTGCCCAGGGCCATGCACCTAGTAAGTATGGGCAAATTTGAACTCAGATCCTTCCAACTCTAGAACGGGGAGTCTCTATACTTTGTACCATATAACTGCCCCAAATATTGTAAATTTTAAATTGTTATATAAATGTGAGTTATTACTACTCTTACCAGGATGTATTATCTAGACTCAGGTCTTGAGGTTTATCTCTTTATCAGATCCATCAACAAGTTACATTATGCACACATGTATAAAAGCGAGCCTATTTGTCTTTTTCAACACAGTTTACCCCTACTCCCTTATTCCATTTCCATCATACATTATCAAAAAGTTGTTTAAAATAAAAAGAAATGAGCAAATTCAGGAAGTTTTGACATATTAAATATCTCTTCATACTGGGCCAGATTGTTACAGAATGCTAGCTGAAAAATAAGGGTTTAGGGGATAGATACTATTTATTATGTAGCTCAGGTATTTTGACAGTGAGATAGCTGTCCCATCGTACTCTACCTTGGCCCCAACATTCTGTTTGGGGATACACATTTTAGGAGGAAAATTGACAAGCTGTTATTTATCCAGAACAGGGCTAACAGGATGCTGAGTGTGGTGGAGATGTAGCCATATGAGGATTGGTCTGACTGAATAAAACCAGGATGTTTAGCTTGAAGAAGAATCCGGGGGGATATAATAGCTGTTTTTTGTTGATGGGTTGTCCTGGGCAAGAGAGATCATAGTTATTTGATTTGGCCTGAAAGTGCAGAACTAGAAACAGTGGGTACAAGTTGCAAGGATGTAGGTTTTAGAGGCAGCTAGGTGGCACAGTAGATAGAGCACTGGGTTTGGAGTCAGGAAGACCTGAGTTCAAATTTGACCTCAGGCACTTCCTAGTTGGGTGACCCTGGCCAAGTCACTTAACCCTATTTGCCTCAGTTTCCTCATCTGCCAAATGAGCTGGAGAAGGAAATGGCAAGCCACTCCAGTGTCTTTGTCAAGAAAACCTCAAATATGTGGTCATGAAGAGTCAGACATGACTGAATGATGGAACAAAAACAAAGGAAAAAACTTACTAATATTTAGAATGATCTGAAAGTGAACAGGCTGCCTTGAGAGGTAATGAGTTACTCATCAGTGGGAGTCTTCAGGCAAAGGCAGAATGACCAAATGTCAGCAATGCTGTAGAGAAGATACTTTTTCAGGTTTGGGTTGGATTAGATGACCTTTTTATCTGCCCCAAACTGAAAGTCTCTGATTCATTAGCCAAGATCATGAATTTGTATCATACATAGTCACTTGGGTCTTCTTGGAGCATGAAAGACAACGACCACTTTATGTTAGGACAGTTTTCATCGTTAGAAAGGTTTTCTCTTGACATCATGCTGAAGTTAGCCCCCAGCTTCCACTCATTGCTACTGGATCTGTCCTCTCAGGCCACACTGACAAAATCTGATTTTGTCTCCACATTACAGCCCTTGAAAATTTGAGGACAGCAAATCATGACTCTCCCTAGTCTACTGTTCTCCAATCTAAACATCTCTAGCACCTTCAATAAATCCTAAAATGACATAGATTTGAAGCTTGTTACCAGACTGGCTATCCTCCTCTAGATGTTGAAACTTATTATGATCCTTCTCAAATATAGGCACTTGGGAGTAACCATGATATTCCGGAAGAGGTCTGCCTTGGGCAGAGCTGGTTGGAACTAACTCCCCTCCCTGGAACCTCTGTCCATAGTAATGAAACCCTAGATGGCATTAGCTTTTTTTGACAGTCACATCATACCACTGACACACAAGTCATAGTGAATTAGAAAACTACAAACTGACATTGTCTATGTTGTATTGTATTTTTACGTATTTTATTAAACATTTCCCAATTACATTTAATTTGGTTTAGGCTTAGGAGTTTTGCAGGTCTCTTGGGACCTTCAGTCAGTGAGTTTGACCTTTGTCAGAGATTACTCATTCTACCAGAAAATGAAATGAGGGCAATTTGGCATGATCTATCTATCTGCTGGCTCTTTATAATCACTACTTTCTTTGGTAGCTATTTCCTAACTATGTTTTATATGTTGCTTTCCAGAATTTTCCTAGGAATAAAAGTCAAACTTAATTGGCCTATAGACTCTGTCTCTTCCTTCTTTCTTCCCTCCTTCTTTCCTTCCTTCCTTCTCTCCTTTTTCTCTTTCCCCTTTTCTTCCTTCCTTTCTCTCTTTCCTTCTTTGTTTCTTGATAATATTTGTTTTTCTTTGACCTTCTGCTGCCTTTTCTCTTTTCCATAATCTTTCAAATTCAGCCTAGAAATTGTCCATCCATTCTTACCAAAAGCATATAGGTGTTCTCTTAGTATCTTCTTACTAGTCATAGGAATCAACTCTCTGCTAGTTTTTTTTTTTGTTTTGTGCAGATGTCATTTTCCTCAGTAGAGAAGACAGAAAAAAATAGGATGGAATAGCTGTCTTCTCTCTGTTGTCAGTTATCCTCATGTCATAAACATTAAGTAAAGATCTTGTCCCTTCTTTTTTTCCCCAATACAGCTTGAAAAACAAAAAAAACCCCTACCTTTCTGTTGTCCTTAGCCAGCCTCTCAGTTCATTCCGAGGATTAGTGCCTCTGATGTTTTTTTTCTAACAAGCATTACTTTATTGTACATGTGGCTATGTAGCTTCTGTGCGTCTGGCTTCTGATTTCAGCTGGTATCCCTCCATAAAGTTCTATCTCTTCTCAATAACATGAAGAGTCAACAGCCCAGAGACTTAAATTTCTGCATTTTTTTTTAATGGACATAGGACCTTCAAAATCCCAGGCTCGGATTACGGAAATACTCTGAGCTTTTTTTTCTTCTTCCTATAAGGTGAGAGAGGCAATTGTCAGTTGACTTTGTTCCTTTCACGAGGTTTTTTATGTTTGTTTGTTTTTATATCTTCAGGGACCAAGTTGTTTTGGGACACAAAAAAGTCAGCTAGCTAAGAATAGAGTTCAAAAGTAATTTAACCTGTCTTTGAAATTCCTTCCCCTCAATTCAAGAAGGCAAGTTTTTTTTGGCCCAAACCTTTATTTGACTTAGGGCTAGAAAGTCCTTATACCCACTGTCTCTTTTCTGATACCCTGAAACTCTTCTGTGGGAGGACTCTGCGAAAGAAGTCTGACTAAGGTAATATGAGCTTGGCTACTTTGGTTTTCTGTCAGCACAAGTCATTGAGTCTTGTGCAAATGAAAGGGAGGGGAAATGCAAGGAAAAAAAAAAGACAACAAAAGAACATAAATCGATCTGTATTTCATTGAGACATCACCTGACATCTCAATCCTTCCTTCCAAATTTGTGCCCAGCTAGGTGGTGCAATGTATAGAGCACCAGTGCAGAAGTCAGGAGGACCTGAATTCATATCTTACCTCAGACACTTGACACTCACTAGCTGTGTGACCTTGGGCAAGTCACTTAACCCCAATTGTCTCATCCTGGGGTCATCTCCAGTCATCCTGATGAATATCTGGTCACTGGATTCAGATGGCTCTAGGGGAGAAGTGAAGCTGGTGACCTTAACAGCCCTCCTTCACTCAAAACAAAGTTAAGTGCAAGTCATGTTATTATTTCTCTGATGGCATGGTCTTCTTTGGCAAGGAAGGATGAACACACACTTTAATTATATGTATGTGTTGTGCAACAAGCTTCCTAGGCTTTGAGCATGTCTAAAACATTTACCTCTCTGTACTTATTTTAAATCTCACAAATGGTGACTTAAAGTGTCCCATTCTCTCATTTCTCTGTCACTAAATGAGAACCCAGCCACTCTTTCCAGCTGAGACCTGAACCTTGCACTTTGACCAAAAACCCAGTATGGACCAGACAACAGAAGATTTCTTCTTTTCAAGTAAAACCAGGATATTCAAGCAAAAAAAGAAATGTCACTAGCACAACCCTGGTCCTACAGACTTTCCATGGCTATTACAAGGGTGGGTTGTGCCCAATGCAGAAGGTTGCTGGTGGTGATTAAAGCAACCTAGAAATGACTTCAAGGTTCTTCATGGGATTGGCCATGATCAATTCCCACTCAGTTGGATAAGGGCTGATTAGGTCAATGTCCACAACTGGTGCTAAGGGGTGTATTGGTAAATATTTAACAACCATCTCTCTAGAAAAAAAATACAAGCAAGACATACTTTTAAGTTTAACCTGTGTTGCTAACATTCTTAAAAGACTAGATCACCAACAAAACAATCATACCCTGATTTGTAGTGTTGCCAATTTTAGAAATGTAAATACTCTCTCTGAAAATTTAACAACTGACTCTTCAATCTGACGTCAGCACACTCCTAGTGGTGGTGGTGATAGACAGGAAAGGGAATGAGGGAAATGGCTACTGAAAAAAAAAGTGGCTTCTCCTCTTTAACCTCTGTTTCAAATTAATGCAGCATGTCCAAGGATGGAGGTCTTATGGTATTAAACTTTATGTCTTTGAAATAGCTGGTGAGAACAGAGTGGTCAGAAAGGAGTTATTTTCTCCTCAGCTCAGACCCCTGTTTGATCCTACAGACATCTGGGAAAATAAAGCCATTTTTGCTCAATTAAAAAAATGAACTAACAATCTTCTGCCTCTGCTGTGCGATGGACCAGCTTTCCAAAGGACATAAATGATAATAGTCATGCATAGAATTTTAGATTTGGAAGGAACTAGTAAAACCTCCTTTACAGAAGAGGAAATTGAGGTTTGGCAAATTTGAAAGACTTTTCCAAGGTTCTATTGTTAGTAAAGGGTCAGAGCCAGGACTCATACCTATATCTTCTGGCTCCTCCTTCGGCTTTTTCCTCCTAACGCCTGGCATTTGCGTAGCATTGTAAGGTTTGGAAAGCAGTGTATACCTAATTTTTCATTCTATCTGCAAAAGGAGCCCTAAGAGGCAGCAGGTATTATACAGAGTGAGGAGTGGAGGATGACATCAAAATTGTGTTGGTATTCCAGTTTTCCAGATGAAGAAAGCAAAGTTCAGAGGTGTTGGATTATCAGCATACAACTAGTAAATGGCAGATGTGGGACTGGTGCTTCAAACTCACTTCTCTTTTCCTTGATATCACATTTGTGTCCAGTCTTGCTTCTCCTCCCAGAAGTCTGTGCCTCTACAGCACACACTCAAGAAGCAATTTACTGTAACACCTCAAAAGAGTGCATACAGCTTCCCAAAGTGCATAGCTCAGTGCTTTCCATTTCCATCTGTAAAAATGGCATGGGTCTGCAGTAAATATTATTTTGCAAAATTTTCTAGCCCAGATTCCTAGTCCATGTGTCCCATATCTCTGACTGCTGGACACGTCTGCCTGATGTTTTGTGTGAACCTCAAACTCAATATTTCCAAAAACTAAATTCATTATTTTATCTTCTAAGGCATCACTCTTATCAATGTGCTTCTTTCTCTCCATTGATTGAATAGACTTTTCTATGTGTCACCCACTGTTCTAGGTGCTGAGGATACAAAGAAAGGCAAAAAAATAGACTCTGCCCTCAACAGAGTATATATTCTAAGGGGAGGGAGAGAACATGTAAAAACCTAGGTCCATCCTGAGCTTGTATTGGTCTGATCAGCCACAGTTGGACACACTGAAATTTGACTCTAGCATAGCAATGTCATTTTGGTCCTCTTTGAGAATGAAGGACAGCAACCAACCACTGAAGTTCATTCAAAAATTTGTAATGTTAAAACAAAACACACCAATAAAACACATTCTAAAAGAAGTAAGACTTAAAATGAGTGTTGAAGGAAGTCAGGTAAACTGAAGGAGATCACTCTTGGCATGGACAATGAAGTGTCACATTCTTTTTTTTTTTTTTAATAAATTTATTTAACTTTTTACATTCATTTTCACAAGATTTTGGGTTCCAAAATTTTCTCCCCATTTGT
>JAQQSK010007523.1:0-13943 GCA_028658325.1 Potorous gilbertii | reverse complement strand
GGGGGGGGGGTCTGTAAGCTCTCAGTTCCTTCAATGTAGTACAATCAAGCATGTACACTGGTCTGGGAGCAAGTAGAAATTTTTGTGCTTAGAATCTGAGTAATAGAGTTCTGCCTTCACAACCACCTCACCTCCAGGTCAGCCAAGTCAATACTTGGGGCTGATATTCAGAGAAGCTGCAGGGACAGGGCTGCCATTCAGTGTGAGACAAATATCAGCTTCTCAAATCCCTCAGGAATATTAGGTGGGTGCAGGGCTTCTACACAGAGATGAGGTAAGAATCAGCTGCCTAGGATGCGGGGTGCTGTAGGGGCTGCTGTGGAAGCTGCTGTCACCTGCCTGGTGGGACCTCTGTGGGTTGCCATTTGAGGCCAGAGCTATGGGAAGGCCCTTCTCTCTTCTCAGTTAGTTGAAAAAAACCCTCTCACTGACCTTTGGCACCTGTGGGTTGAGGGATCTGCAAAGAACTGCTACCACGACTGTGGATTCCACCCCTGACGCCTGCTCTTGTTCTCCTCCCGGAGCCACACTGTGAGGCCAAGGCTGGGCTGGGATCCACTTTGAATCCTGTGAGACAGACCTTTCCTGTTGGCCTTTCAGGTTACCCTGGGCTGGAAATCTCTTCGACTCTGTTCTGTGGCTTCTGCTGCTCTAGAATTTGTTGAGAATCTTTCTTTACAGATATTTTATGAGTTGTGTTGGAAGAGCTAGCAGATGTATGTCTTTCTACTCTGCCATCTTGACTCCACCCCCCCTTATCTTTTTATGCTTTTCTTGAGTCATATTTGAAAGTCAAAATTTCTATTCAACTCTGGTATTTTCATCAAGAATCCTTGAAAGTCCTCTATTTTGAATATCAACTCTCCCCCCGGAAGAATGACACTCAATTTTTCTGGGTAGGTGATTCTTGGTTGTAATCCTGTCTCTTTTTCCCTCCAGAATATTATATTCTAGTCCCTCTGAATCTTTAATGTAGAAGATGCTAAATCTTGTGTTATCCTGATTGTGAATGATATTTGCGTTATTTCATTTTGGTTGCTTGCAGTATTTTCTCCTTGATTTCAGAGGTATGTAATTTGGCTACAATATTACTGGGAGTTTTCACTTTAGGAAATTTTTCAAGGAGGTTATTGATATAGTCTTTCAATTTCTGTTTCACCCTCTAGATCTAGAATATTGGAGCAGTTTTCCTTGATAATTTCTTGTAAGATGATGTCTAGGTTCTTTTTTTATACCATGGCTTTCAGATAGTCCAATAATTCTCAAACTATGTCTCCTGGATCTATTTTTCTGGTCAGTTGATTTTCCAATGAGATATTTCACATGCTCTTTTATTTTTTCATCCTTGTGGTTTTTTAAAAGTTCTCTATAAAGTCATTAGCTTCCACTTGTCCAATCCTAATTTTAAGGAATTATTTTCTTCAGTGAGTTTTTGTCATTCCTTTTCCACTTTGACCAGTTTATTTTTTCTTCCATGAATTTTGTATATCTTTTTCCATTTGGCCAGCTCTTGAAGGCATTCTTCTCTTCATTGCATTTTTGTGTCTCTTTTTCCATTTGGTCTATCAGTTTTTTTAATGTTTTATTTTCCTCAATATTTTTTGTGCCTCCTTTTCCTAGCTGTTAACTCTTTTTTTCGTGATTTTATCTCATTACTCTCATTTCTCTAATTTTTCCTCCACTTCTCTTATAAATTCTTTTTGAGCACTTCCATGGCTTAAGAGAAGTTTATAATTTTCTTTGAGGCTTTGGACATAGTAGTTTTGATTTTGTTTTCTTCTGTTTGTGTTTTGATCTTCCCTGTCACTATAGTAACTTTCTATATTTAGGATATTTTTTCTATTTGCTTATTTTTCTAATCTATTTCTTGACTTTTAAATCTGTGCTAAAGTGGGGTTCTATTTCTGGAGTTGAGGGGGTACTATCTTAAGCTTCAGAATTTTTATGCATCTATTTTCAGAGATAATTCTGGGTATAGTTCTGCAAGTTTTCAGTTTTTCTAAGGTGGTATGATTAAGGGAGAGGTATGTTTGCTACTCCCTTGTTCTATGCTCTGGTTTGTGAGTGATCACAAACACTCTTTTCTATTCTGAAACTTTGACCAGAGTACAATCCCCCTGTGATCACAAGCTCTAGTATGCTAGTGTCTTCCTTGCTCTGGGACTGAAATCCAGGACTGTGACCCAGATGAAGAATGAGTAATACAACAGAGTCCTCCTCCTAGTGCCAGCAAAGGGACTCCTGTAATCTTTCTCACCAAATTTATACCATCTTTACCATTTGTGAGCTGAGAGATCTAACAATTGCTGCTACCAGCACTGCCACTAAGGATTCAGTAACTCCCAAGACCTACTGCTGATTTGCTGAGGTGCAGCCTCTGCTAAACTGTGCTGTATTCTCAACCAAGTTCTACAGATCTTTCTTACCAATATTCTAAGTTGTCTTTGGCTGAAAAGGGGTTCCACTCTCTCCTTTTCTGGGTTCAGATGCTCCCAAATTTGTTTTGAAGCATTAAAGTTGTCCAGAAGGGTTTTGGGGAGAGCTCATTTTTGTCCCTGTCTTTCTTTCACCCTCTTAGCCTTACCTCCAACATTTGCCTTTTGGATAATTCAGACTTTGCATTCTGGAGGCAGCTCTAGTTGAATGTGACCTATACTGAAATTAACTCTCTCTCATACTACCTTATTTCTGTCAACCATCCTTTCCATCTCTTAGGTTCATACATTTGCAATTCTCTTTGAGGCTTCTTTCTTCTTCCCCATACATAACAAAAAGCTATCTATTTTCACCTTCTAAATATCTCTCACATTTGACTCTATCTTCTCATACAACTCTCACCTTTATCTGGGCTTTTACCATTGCTCACTAAATTATTGAAGTGATCACCTAACTGGTTTCTCTCATTTCTCTCCACATAGGTCCATGTTACTTACTGCTTCCAAAACAATTTTCCCTGAGTGCAAATTTGAACGTGACTCTCCTCAATGAACTCTAACGGTGTCTTATTGTCTCTATATTAAAACACTGACTCCGCTGTTTGGTTTTTAAAGCCTCATATAATCTGACCTCAAACTAACTTCCAAGAACCATTTTATATTCCTCCCCATCCAATACTCTGAAATCAAACCAAAATGACCATCTCTTTTTCTTCAACATGACTCCTATCTCATGTCCTTCCCTTTGCACTGATTTCCTTAAAGTCTTATGCACTCCTTTCTTCCTCATTTAAACCTCAGAGAGTCTTTTGCTGCCTTTTAGATGCCACTCAAGCAATATCTGTTTGTAGTTTTTCATGATGCCCCTAATAGATCATGACTTCCCTCCCCAACAACCCTGTATTGAACTAGCTTATTAACTTCGTTTATACATTTATATGTTTTATGTACACTTAGTATCAAGTCTAATACAAACTTTTGTATTTATTTCCCTAGTACCTAGCTGAGTACCTGGAACACTTAGTGATTATTGAACGACTATTGATTCTGTGATGAGAAACAGTGATAAATTCAGATTTTTTGAATCCTTTCAAAAGGTCACATAAATGGCACTTTTGAAAAACTACTCTTATCATATAGCCCTGAGTTAGAGATAAAACACAATAATAAATCATAACACCATTTCATCATTTCAGTAAAAACCTCTGGTGGGAATAGTTGTAAAGAGCATTTGCCATATCTTCAAAAACTCTGCCAAGATCAATTAAATGTGGAATCTTCAAAATTCAGGCCAGGTCAGTTTTAACCACAATTCATAAATTCTCATGGTCATTTTCCTATCTCCTGTTCAGAACATGCCATCTATAAAGCTGATGTATGTCTCAGCAAAAAATAAGAATTAAGCATATAACTTCTGGCCTTAATACTTTAATTTTTTGTCAGTCTCATAAGATTCATGCCTATTACTCTCAGCAAATTTAAGAGGGGAGGGAATGCCAAGGTAGACCAATGACTAGAGTCATTTTGCTGGAGTAGGGGAAGCCCAAGTCCTAACACATCCAGACTGAGCTCCTACCATCAGTTAGAAGAAGAGATGGGCATGGGGGAAGCTTTCTCACAGCTATTCTCTATTGAGAGCTGGTTCCATAGCTTGTGACCATGTGTTGAACATGGTCCATGAAAAATGTAAATGAGTGTATTTATTTCTTGCCACACACTTGTTTCTTGGATTTTCCAGACATTTTACTATTATTAGGCATAATGAATTTAAGATGCTAAAATTTTCTTTCTGGTCAATGAGCCAAACAATTTGCATCACATTGTATGTAATCTCCAAGTTTAGTTTAGCTATTTTCATCAGAAATCAGAGGGTTTTTTTCCACTTATTTCTGCCTGTTCTATATTGTTGGGGTTGTAACTGAGTAACAAAGGGATTCCTGTGTCTAATTTCTCAGATGAAAGAATTTGTCTTTGAAAACTGAGAAAAAATGCCCCAAGTAAATGCACCAGAGACCATCTTAAATGAACTGTGGTTTGGAGATGAAAGTCCAAGCTCTGGACATGTTTTATCAGCATCATAATTTCAGAAATCATTGAATATATTCCATTGTAAGGATTTTGACCTTCCTAAAAATACCAACTGCAGCAAATTAAAAATCAATAGGCTTTGAACTATGGTGAATAAAACATGTAAAAAACAGACTGAAAGTACAGGCTAGCACATTGTTTCTCTTAACTTGTCTATAGATGACATTCCTCAAACTTAATCCAGAAATATTTTGTTTAAAATTGTTGGGCAGAAGATGGTTTTCTTAATTGGTATAAGAATTTCATTCTTTTTATCAACTTATGTTGTATTTGGAGATATAAAGCAGAAATAAAGAGATGGAAAGCAGGAATTCCTTTAATGGCTTAAGATAATACATATTCCTTATGATGCTTCTTTTTAAAGGATCTTTTAATAACTAAACAGTATCCTAAGTCACATATTGGTATAAATCAGAGAATGTGTATACACATACACTCACACATACACACATGCACACACACACACACACACACACACACAAGCACTCCCAGTAACAGATAGGGAAAGTCTGAATCTGTGATTTTATTGGCACAGAGGACTCCTAAGGAAATTCCCTCTACCGATGCAATTTGGCATCTTTTCTCAATTTGTCATCCTAGAGAGTTGCCTCCAGCTCTAAGAGGTTCTGAGACTTGCCCACGCTTATAAATCTGGTACATGTCAGAGGTGGACCTTGAACCTGGACATTCCTGTCTCTGAAGGAAGCTATTTATTCCATGCTTTTATAGATACTTGAGAAAATTTTATACACACACAGATACATATATGTATATATATGTATATACATACATATTTATTAATATATTGTGTGTGATATTCTTGTTTGCAAATGTATAAGTAAATATGCCTAAATATTACATGAAGTATTAATTCAAAATCCATTTTGGATTCAGGTGGTAATAGGAAAAAATAGCTATTCTGTTTCCTTGGAAAGCAACATGAATTTGGTGCTATGTGATTTGTCTGATTCCCTTCCCAGCAATCCTGTCTTTACTGATTCCTAGTTTATTAGAGAGTTTGAGCTGAAAGGGGCCCTGCAGTTCAATGCTTCATTTTATCCCTACAAATTTTATTTTGAACTTAATAAAACAAGCATTTCTATAACAGCAGAAGAGAAAAAAAAGATGATTGCACATGAAACTACAAATCTACACCGTACTATTCCTTTTAAATATATAATAAAATTAACATGTAACTTTCTTGTCTCCCTTTTTTTCTTTCCTCTCCTTCCAACCTAGAAATGGCTACCATTAGACATAGATATGCATACACACACACACACACACACACACACACAATCATCCTATACATACTTCTTTTTACCAGTTTTTTTCTGGATGCCGATGGTATCTTCCTTCACAGATCTTTTGTAGCTAATTTGGGCATTTTTAATAGTCAAAACGACAGTCACTCAATGAAAGAACTGAGACTGAGAAAAGATAAATTACTTACCCCAATTGTTAGAGTAAGGTACATTGTCTCTCCCTAAAGCCAACAGAGAACTGAAAAAAAGAAATTAAGGGTAGAGAGGGGGTGAAGGAATAGAAAGGTATGAGGCATAAGGTTGTCCTGGTAGTTGCTACAGCCTATACTACTCATAAACAGGCACACTCCATTAGAAAAGCAATGATTATGTGGTACTCAGGAAAGGTACTCAGGGAGGCATCAATCAGTCAAGTATTCAAGAAGGCCCCACGATAGTGGACAGTATGCTTCAGTCAGAAGGACCTAGATTCAAATCTTTATTTTGACTCTTAGTACTTGTTTGACCTGGAGCAAATCAGGTAACTCCTGTGGACCTTCTCTGTACATTGAATGGATTAGACTCAGCAACATCTTGGGTCCTTTCCAACCCTAACTGTATGGGTTTTATGTGTCAGGAACCATGAAAGTGCTAGATGATAACACTAAATTAAATTCCCCTCTATATGATTCTTTCTGGCTTATAAAATGCTTTCCTCACAACAGTCCTGTATGCTAGTTAACATTAGTATGACTATATCCATTTTAGAGATAACCAACCTGAGAATCAGAAGTGTTGAGTGACCTGCTCATAATTACACAATGAATTACAGTCACAGCAAGGACTCTTAGATCTTCTGTCTACAAGTCCTGTACTCCTTTCATTGTAATTGCTGGTTGCTGTTTGTTTGTCATTCTGGAAGAGGACCATGCTATCATGCAGGTGATGACCTGACATGCAAGTGAATTGTTAAAGATCTTATTTTAAAAAGGTTAAGGTCTTCTACTGTATCCACGGCCTTCTCCTGATCTAAATTTATATTTTGCCTCTGGACCCAGATGGCCCTAGAGGAGAATGTGAGGCTGGTGATTTTGCACAATCTTCCTTCACTTAAATCCACTTCTTTCACTATCCCAGGAAGAAAGGTTGTTCTTTTTCCTATGGTTGTCATCAAGTATTGTTTTCTTAGAGATATTTCTAAAACATGAAGAAGGAAGCTACTCTGACAAAATACGTCTTATTGTAAGGTTCTGGTGGGTGCCTCCTATATTATTTATCTGCTTGGAAACACCACTATCCTAGTTGTTGCCTGAAATAGCCATTAGAAATAAAATATTTAGTGACTTTATCACTTTTCCTCATCAATGACTAAGTTTAGATGAAACATGTTTCCCTAGGTGATTGTAGCTCTCAGATTCTGACTTCCTACAAGTTTAGACACTGGGCTTTCTTCTCTTTCCATCCCACCAGCCAGCATTGTTTTCTCCTCCATTGCCAATTTCTTCCAACTTTTAACTCAAATCATGGCCATTTGCTTGAAGACAAAAATTGACTCCACACTTTTGGTACTATGGACTTGCTGCATTGTGTGAATTGACCCAAGTTTAGGCCTTCTGGCCCCACCTGTTGGTTCTCCCTGCTTTCCTATTGTTTTGGGTTCTCCATCTCTAATCTTAATTTACCAGATATGTCGAAACTTTTTTTCTCTCTCTCTTGTCTTTTGCCTTTGAGAGAAGAGTAAAATATTCCTTTTTGAAGGTTGTTTTTGCCCTTATAAAAATGAAAGGGAGACACAAAGGGGATAAAATTACGAGAGAAAACATCTGCCAGACTGACATGATTTTGACGTTGACTGTCTGTAACTGCTCTGCCTCACTTAAATCCAATTCACGTACAAGTAAAGACATCATCTTGTAATGTTACTGGTTTTCTTTGAAAACAAAGGACAAACAACTTCTAGTCCAACTCACACCAAGAAAAAATTGACAGGGTCATTGATTTTCTCTGCATAATCCCATCTTTGATGACTTCACTCTTCTCCAGGGGAGAGGCTTTTTAGAATTTAGGTTCCCAATAGCTTTGTTTTGCCACCTACTAATTGGTGACAATTTTACCCACAAATAAAGACAGTGTCATGATTTTACAATTTTTCAGAGAAGAGTAAACATAAATGATACTGAACATAGACAGTAGGAATGGCATAAATACTCATTAGAAACATTAACCAAAAGATGGATGTTTCTTTGAAAAACTGATACAAAGCAACCTATAAAATAGGTGAAGAAAGTCTCATTCCCTAAGATATGAAATTTTAAGGGAAAGAAAAAAAATCGTAAGAAGTAAAGAAAGTCAAACAAAAAGAATCCATTCAGTGACCATGTCCAAAGAATATGTTTTTTTTTGTAGATTGTTTCTCACACTTCTTAATCAGGAAAGTCAAAACATGCCTCATCATAGATTCTCTGAAAACTTGAAAAGGTCATGACAGTTCTTGAATCTGTTGTACTTCTTGAAAATGTTATCTTCCTTGCATAAATAATTCTCCTGGTTTTTTCACTTCACTCTGCATCAGTTTATATTATATATTTTTCTCTTGGATGATTTCTTTTTTTCATTTCGTACAATGAAATAATATTCCATCATACTCATATACCACAATTTATTCAGCAATCCCCAATTTTAGTCACTTCCTTAGACTCTAGTTTTTTTCACTTTCTTCTTTTAAAAGAAATCTAAAAAACTATTTTAAGATACATGTGATACAGACTACTAGGTTCTATTTCTTAAGGTGGACCCAGGACAGGATATGATGAAGACCTAGACAAACCTCATCTTCCATACAGCTACCAAAATGTAAAGCCCAGGTCTGATGTTCTTTCTCTGGCTAAAAAACTAGGGAATATCTATTACCTTAAGAATAAAAGACCTTCTCCTCTATTTCACATTTAAAGTCTCTTGTAATTGGACTCCTGTTTAGTTTTCTTTTTATTCTTCTTTTTACACTCTGCATTGCAACCCTATGATACTCTAGGAAATTTTCATTTTGGAGGATCTTTCAGGAGATGACCAGTAGATTTTTTTTTTCTTTTTCACATTGCGGTTTGGTTGTGAGAGATTTAAAGAATTTTCATCTGTTATTCTTTCAAATGCAATGTCAAGGGTCCTTTATTTGATCATGGCTTTTGGGTAGTTCACTGATTAATATTATTTTTTTCTCCCCCATTTTTTCCTAGGTCAGTGCTTTTGTGATGAGAAATTTTACATTTTCATCTATATTTTCAGAATTCAGGCTATCTTTTAGTATATTTTCTCATTTTGTGAATTATCAGCTTCTACTAATCGATTCTAATTTTGTATAGTTTGTTAAATAAAGTTTTTATATCTCTTGAGCCAAGTTGTTCATTTCCCTTCAAATCATTTTTTTCTGTAGTTTATTTCTTCTCCATTTTTTCTTGCTAGCATACTTATTCATTGATTAAAAAAAACATTTGAGACTTGTTTTTTACATGTTTTTGGCCTGATTATTTCTCTTCAGCCTTCAGATTGAGTTAGAAGGTAGAATTAAACTCTGCTCTGTTCCTAGTATGTGAGTTACACTGTGGTTACTTGCTTCTGAACTCTTTGGGTACATCACCCAGAGCTTGTAACTACCCCTCATCCCGGATGGCTACCCCTTTTCTTCATTCAGTCCTGGATCTGTGGTGCAGAATGGTGTGATAAGTAACAAAGATGTCTGTTGACACCTGTTCCTGTCTTCATCCCTTGGTATTATTCTGTGACCTCCTGTGCCCTGATGTATAACCTCTCCCTGGGTGCTAGAATGTTCTATATGCCCATTGTTAATAGAATACTCTGTCTCCTTATACTGACTTGAGAAGGAAAAAATGACTTAATAACTTTTCCTTATATTTCCCCATTGAGATTTAAGATGATTCATTGGTCTAGATTTTCTAGATATATTTCCATGAATTATGTTTTTCTCCCTGGTGTGTGTATGTGTGTGTGGGGGGCATCTTGAATCTACATCCCTATATTTACTTACCATAAGCTTTGTATTTAATTATATGCGTGCACATTACTACCCTTAATAGATTATAAATTTCAAGAAACCAAGTGATTCAGTAGATAGAATACTGAACCTAGAGTCAGGAAAACCTGAGATCCACACTGACCTCTGACATTTGCTAGCTGTATGATCCTGAGCAAGTTACTTAACTTCTGTCTGTCTCAGTTTCCTCAACTGTAACTTTGGCACAATAGTCACACTTACCTCTTAGAATTGTTTTGAGTTTAGGAGGAAAAAAATGAAATAATCTTTGTAAAGCACCTGGCTCAGTGGCACATAGTAGATGCTTAAGGAAACCTTCCTTCTTCCCCTCTTTCCCTCTCTTTCCTGTAAGGTATTGTCATTTTGTGTCTTTGTATTCACTATGGCCTGCACATAGTAAGTGCTTAATAAATGCTGATTGATTGATTGATGGTGTGAATTGAACTTTCCCCTCCTCTGGTAATGATGAGGAACAGGTATTATGGAATTTTGAGCATACATAGTTAATTGTGAACCCCAAAACCCCAAACCAGAGTTTGTCCTAAGAAAGACAATTGGGCCAATTCCATATCTTTATGCTGGCTTGACATGTCTTGCATGGGAGGGAGGTCAGTTCAAAATTGACCCTATTTGGAATTTGAGGGTACAGGGTTATATGCCCTTTGAAGAGTAGGTATGCCCAAGTGGTGCCAGCTCTGATTACTCAGAATACAAGTAAGTGGGCTATGTTAAAATCAGGCCTTGAGTACCTGACTTAGGTCATTTAATACCTTTTCAACAGAGGCTAATATTGCCTGCCATCATTCTTTCTTTAGAGGAAATACTTGTTCTACCAAACCAGCCTCTCCATCATGCCAGACCACTCCCAGAATAGGATTATCTAGGCAGAAGGATCTGTCTCCACCTAAACCTGAACAGATTAAATCAGTTCAGGCCTGGGTTGAAGTCTGACCAGGATAAGAAAATGCAATATAATCTCACCATCAGTAATGTCTTTCTAAAGGAGAGATTGAATTTGTATGGGAAAAGGGGGGTTGGGGAAAACTCTGAGTCTCCAAGACACTGATAACTAAGATTTAAAATCATTTTTCACAATGAAGAGCAGGGGTAGGGGATAGCATATTGCAATACCTAGAACTGGATGGTCAAGTCAATTAATTCATTGAAAATGGCCAAGAGGTGGGGAACCTGCAATCCCAAAGCCACATGTGGCCTTCTAGGTCCTTGGGTGCAGCCTTTTGAGTGAGTTCAAGTTTCACAGAATGTCAGAATGTATCTTTTTATTAAGGGGATTTGTTCTGTGAAGTCAAAGGGCAACATTTGAGGACCTAGATGGCCATATGTGGCCTCGAGGCCACAGGTTCCCTACCTGTGACATAAACAAAAAACAATTCTGAAGTTAGAAAATGATTACAAGGTCTGAGAGCTAGGGTGGATGTGAGATAAGGTTTGGATTTAAGGTGGAAGGACTTTGAAAATGATGATGATGAAATGTTAAAACATGGAACAGTAAGTCAATTTCCTTTATAATTATTTTTTTCTATTTCTAATTTCCATGATTTTTGTCAAGACAAAATATGCCAGAATAGATACTTCCAGGTTCAGTGTAGTGGTTTTAGAATGTATTACATGAGTATATGATATATTATTTTATTGTTTGGCATTCTAATAACACATTAATCCAATTCTAAAATATTTAATGAAAATTTGAAATAAGAATGAATTCCCCATACCTAGAAACAAAAGAATGCAAATCTGATACATCTCCAGGAGAGTTTATATTTTGTATTTACCCTTCTGTTTTCATAACTTGCCATCATAGCAAGAGGTCATAATCATTGCAACTTGAGTCTAAACAATAGAAGCTTGGGATGTAGCTTGGAGTCTCTCAAGGCAGATTAAAGGGTGGTTAGCAGCTCTCAGTGTGACTCCATCACCATTATAATAATCCAGTTGGGAGAGTGGAATTCAAGATACCATAAATCTCACTTCATTCAGTTGTCTTCTCTATCCATATCCTAACCATAGCCCTATACCTTGCTGCTCCTCTCTGCTCTGACCCAAATCTCTTATAGGATCACTTATTAGATCATCTGTCATATACAAGATCTTTAACAATCAGGTTGCTCACTTGGTAATGTCACTAAATGGACCACTGGAACATATCATATTGGAAGAACCTTAAAGGTGATCTAGTTTTATAGATAAGAAAACTGAAACCCATATGGATGAGTTACCTGTCCAGTGTCACACAAACAGTAAGTGGCAGAGCTGAGAGTCATCATGATCTTGGTGAGACATAGTTCAGTCTTCCCACCTTGGCATGCTTTCCACTGCAACACTGTTTTGTTCCTGTCTTATATTTAGCTTGTCTTACATTTAGCTTTAGATTGCTCCCTTGACCTCAGTCATTGTGGGACATCTCCAGTTATCCTGATCGATATCTGGCCACTGGACCCAGATGGCTCTGGAGGAGAAAACAAGACTGATGACTTTGTACAACCCACCCTCACTCAAATCAAAGTCAGTTGCAAATCATGTCATCACCTCCCTGATGTCACAAATTCTCTTCTAGAAAGAAGGACAAACCACAGAACCTGAGGAAAGTTAAGTTCTATGGAAACAGCCCTCATAGGAGACAGTGTAGCATAGTGAAGAGAGTGCTGGATTTAGAGTCAGGAAGCTAAGAGATTAAATTAAATCTTTAATTACTGTGTTATTGCTGAAATTAATATAGCATCTCTGAGCCTGTTTTCTTATCTATAAAATGGAAACAGTGACTACTTTACAGTGATGTTGTGAAGATTAATTTACATAAGGTATGTTAAGAGCTTTGCAATCTTTAAAGCAATATATAAATTCCAGTTATTACTGTGCAAACAACAAATCTCAATCAAAGGAACTACAATTCAGACCATGGGTAGGGCAGGGCAAACTGAGCTTGTGTGTGACAAACACACAGGGTATAGTTCTCTTCTAGGGACCTTTAATGATGAGTCTGAATCACTAGACAAGACACATACTCATACGAATGCACTCAAAATATAAAGAAGGAGTGGGATGAACCACTTTTCCATATTTGTTTCTTGTACTCTATTATCTGCTGACAGAATACCTCAGGTGGGGAGCTCACAAAGTCCTTACCATAACAAAACAGAAATGTGCTAACAGTACCCAAATGAGGACTTTGTGATTGATTGCTGCAAGTGCAAGTCCTGCAGAGGTAAACTTAAGTAAAAAAAGAATACATTTAAAAATGTTGGTAGGCAAAGATATAAAAGTCATTTTGTCTCTCTTGAGGCAGAACTGGATTGATCCATCCTACCTACTTTCCAAACTTAGAAACATTTTAATTCAAGTGTCTCAAAGAAGATCACAAATCACATCAGGTACTATTTAATTCAGTATTCATAAAATTGTAAATTTACCTTTCTTACTGTAGTATGTGTACTGAGGGAATTGAGTGCCAAGGCATTATGTTTGTTATGGGCATGTACATTGTTGTCTTTATAAAATAAAGAAGATAACTAAAGGAAAAAATGAATTCTAGGGTATGCAATAAAAATAACATAGCAACTAAATAAAAGGTAAGATATAAGAGAAATATCTGGATTAATTTATATGTTGGTGGCTTGAAAATATAGTGTCATTATCATTTCAAATTGTTCCTTTTTTTCTTTTTCTTTTTTTAATTTTTTAAAACAAATTTATTCATTTAACTTTTTACATTCATTTTCACAAAATTTTGGGTTCCAAATTTTCTCCCCATTTGTCTCCTCCCCTCAACCCAATACACTGAGTATTCTAATTATAGCATTCCTCCCTTCCCTTACCCCATCTTCTGTGGGGCCAGATAACTTTCTATTCCCTATTACCTGTATTTCTTATTTCCTAGTAAGAAGAACAATACTCGACAGTTGTTCCTAAAACTTTGAGTTCCAATTTCTCCTCATTCCTCCCTCCACACACATTCCATTTGGGAAGGCAGGCAATTCAATGTAGGCCATATCTGTGTAGTTTTGCAAATGACTTCCATAATAGTCATGTTGTATAAGACTAGCTATATTTTTCTCCATCCTATCCTGCCCCCCATTGTTGCTATTCTCTCTTTTGATCCTGCCCCTCCCC